>MU779716.1:0-28690 GCA_026770625.1 Nicotiana glauca | reverse complement strand
GGGGGGGGGGGAGTTAACATGGTACTCACAGCTACCAGCAAGAACAATATCGACATTCGAAGAAATGGCGGATAAGTTCGCCACCGCCCGCGCAGGAGCAAAGAAAGTAGAGACCAGGGTCAACGATATCTTCACTGTCAGACAAACCGCAGGAGAGGGACTCAGGGACTTCCTGGCCAGATTCATCAGAGTAAGGATGAGCCTACCAAATGTATCAGAAGGCATGGCAGTCGCAGCTTTCCAAAACGGGCTGAGCAGAGATGGTTCGAAGGCGACCAAAAAGCTACTGAGCCGACTCATGAAGTATCCCCCCACCACATGGGAGGAAATCCACAACGCCTACTGTGCCTAAGTACGAGTAGATGAGGATGACCTCAACGGACCGACCCAACGGCTAACGACGATACAATCGAAAGCAAGAAGGGATTGACGTAACGACAGGCGACGAGAACAACCCTCGCGCTTCAACAAAGAAAGGCACCAGCCTTACATCAGATCCTCTCATCCGCCACCGCCAAGACACACAGTGGAACTGCAACGACATATCGCTCCACTCCGTAATGAAAAAGGTATGCCCCCTTTATTATCTGCCCATAACTTTTGCGTGTCTCCCTCATAAATAGTGTATGCACTGGAGAAGCTGGGCACCAAGGTACAATGGCCGCAAAAAATGAAATCAGATCCTGCCATGAGGAGGTCGAACGTCCTGTGCGAGTTCCACCAGGAAAGAGGACACAAAACCAAAGATTTCATAGGTCTACGACAAGAGGTAGTCAGGATGCTGAACCAAGGATACCAGAGGGAGCTGCCTAGCGATAAGGGAAAGACCAACTTTGCACGAGGGCGGGAACAACCCCAAGGGCCCCCGAAGCCACCTTCGCCAACACACACCATCAACATGATCGTTGGAGGAGGCGACGATGCAGCAATCAACCATGTAAAGTTCACCACCACGCACAAGCTGAAACGAACAATCTCCTACGAACGGTATGACGACTTCGAAGAAAGTATCACGTTCGATGAGTCTGATGCCGACGGTTTGTCTTTTCCTCATTATGATGCTTTGGTCATAACTTTACGTATTGCCGACACTGATGTTAAGAGAATCATGGTTGATGAAGGAAGCGGCGCCTGTATTATCCATCCAAGAGTCCTCGTGCAAATGAGACTCGAAGATAGAATAATACCGCATTGCATAACACTGACAGGTTTTAACAATGCAGTGGAACGGACCTCCGGGAAGGTATCATTGCCGATTTTAGTGGGAGGAGTTACACTAGAAACCATTTTCCACGTCATGAACCAAGAGACGGCCTACAACGCCATCATAGGACGCCCGTGGATACATGCCATGCGAGCAGTCCCCTCAAGCTTCTACCAAGTGATCAAGTTCCCCACCCCTTGGGGAGTATTTAGCATTCAGGGTGAGCCGCGCAAGAATGCTATCGAATCACTCAAGACTGCGCCCACACCAAATAGTTGAAAGGAGAAAGTGCGGAGGCATAGCAATCAGCCGTGTCGAGGACTAAGGTCTACCCGACAATGGAAGCCATCAAAGATCCAGACATCGTAGAAGCCTGCAAAGCAACGATCGAGGATCTCGACCCAGTACAACTGGACAGCACCGACCACACAAAGAAAGCCTACATCGGACATAGCCTCTGCGACCCAAGTAAGTACCATGAATTTCTAACTAACCATGCGTATTTATTTGCTTTTTCTCATTCAGATATGTCAGGAATAACGAAAGATATTACCACCCACAAGCTGAACGTCGGCCCACTATATCCGCCCGTGAGGTAAATTAGAAGGAAGTTCAACGCTGCAATCAAGGAGGCTGTCAGCGAAGAAGTATATAAGCTGCTAGCCAACGGGTCCATAAGAGAATCAAAGTACCACCAATGGGTCGCCAATGTCGTCAAGGTCAAAAATTTAAACGGGAAATGGAGAATGTGCGTAGATTTCACCGACCTTAACAAAGCATGCCCGAAAGACTCGTTCCCGTTACCTCACATCGACCAGTTGATCGACGCCACAACATGACATGAACTGTTAAGCTTCTTAGATTCCTACTCCGGCTACAAACAAATCATGATGGCCGAGGAGGACCAAGAAAAGACAACTTTCATCACCTACCAAGGGACGTATTGCTACAAGGTGATGCCCTTCGGACTCAAAAATGCAGGGGCGACGTATCAGAGACTGGTTACCAA
Source organism: Nicotiana glauca (assembly GCA_026770625.1). Classification (NCBI taxonomy): domain Eukaryota; kingdom Viridiplantae; phylum Streptophyta; class Magnoliopsida; order Solanales; family Solanaceae; genus Nicotiana; species Nicotiana glauca. The sequence continues at coordinate 26,477 of MU779716.1, read as the reverse complement.
AATGTTCAAGGAACAACTTGGCAAGACCATGGAGGTCTATATCGATGATATGCTAGTGAAGTCGGCAAACAAAGAAGACCACATCGACCATATGAAAGAAGCCTTCGAGATACTAAGACGATACGGGATGAAGTTGAACCCGGAAAAGTGCGCCTTCGGCGTAGCCTCAGGAAGGTTTTTGGGCTTCCTCGTATCACAACGAGGTATCGAGGTCAACCCGGACCAGATCAAGGCAATAGACGCAATACCTGAGACTTTGAACAACAAAAAATAGGTACAAAAGCTGACAGGTCGAATAGCCGCCCTATCCAGGTTTATCTCGCGATCCTCCGATAGGTGCCATAAATTTTTTAACGTATTGAGAAAAGATCACGGATTACAGTGGAACGACTTAAAAAAAATTAAAAGCATACTTGTCTTCACCACCGTTTCTAGTCAAAGCAAACCCAAGCGAATCCCTGCTGGTATATCTGGCAGTGTCTGAAGTCGCTGTTAGCGCAGTCCTGGTCCGCGAAAATAAAGGTATGCAGTCTCCTATTTACTATATCAGCAAAACCCTAGTAGACGCCGAAATACGGTACCCACACCTGGAGAAGTTGGCCCTGGCACTAGTCGTAGCTTCACGAAAGCTTAGACCCTATTTTCAGTGTCACCCCATAAAAGTAATAACAACATTCCCCCTGAGAAGCATCTTGCATAAGCCTGAGTTGTCGGGCAGGCTCGCCAGATGGAGAGCTCAACGAACATGACATATCCTATCATCCAAGAAACGCCATCAAGTCGCAGGTACTTGCAGATTTTATCACCGACTTCAGCACAGAGATTCTGCCGGAAGCGGAACTGGAGGCCATTCGTTCCTCCCCTAGTACCGACCTCTGGACCCTCTACACTGATGGCACTGCCAACGCCTCAGGATCGGGACAGGGACTCGTTCTCAAAGTCCCCACGGGCGAGATGATTTGTCAGTCCATACGATGCCCCGAGATGACTAACAATGAGGCCGAGTATGAGGCTGTGATTGCAGGTATGAAGTTAGTCATCAAATACGAAACTCGACGACTCATCCTCCATTGCGATTCCCAACTCGTGGTGAACCAGGTCACCGAGACTTACCAAATCAAGGAGCAGAGACTACAAAAATACCAATAAGAAATCCACAAGTTGATGCCAGAGTTCGACGAGTGCCGCCTGGAACAAATCCCTAGGGCGCAGAATGTCGAAGCAGACGGCCTAGTAAAATTGGCCGCAACCACCAAAACAATCAACAGGGGAAATATAGTCACCCTTATCCATTCAGCCATAGATCACACTGAGATACTCTCTTTAAATCTGACTTGGGACTGGCGCAACCAGTTTATTTCCTATCTACAGGACGGGACACTCCCACTCGATAAAAAAGAAGCCAAAAAGCTCTGCATACAAGCTGCCCGATACATCCTAATAAATCATGATCTCTACAAAAGGACGTTTGGCGGACCCCTCGCTAAGTGCCTGGGGCCGCACCAAACAAGGAAAGTACTCGAAGAGGTCCACGAGGGTCACTATGGCGCCCATACCGATAATCGTGCTCTCGTTCGTTGCATCATCCAAGCCAGATATTACTGGCCCACTATGAAAAAGGAGCAGCAGAGTATGTTCGCATGTGAGAATAATGCCAAAAGTACGCCCCCATGATACATCAACCGGGAGAGCCCCTCCACTCAGTAACCTCACCTTTGCCCTTTATCAAATGGGGAATGGACATAATCGGTCCCCTACCAGCAGGACGAGGAAAGGTACGGTTTCTGTTAGTTTTTACTGACTATTTTTCCAAGTGGGTGGAAGCAGGTGCGTACGCCCAAATACGCGAACATGAAGTCATCGCCTTCATATGGAAAAACATTATATGCCGTTTCGGCATCCCCAAGGAAATTAGCTGTGACAACGGCCCCCAATTCATCGGCAAAAAGACAACTGAGTTCTTCGAGAAATGGTATATCAAACGAATACTCTCCACGCCATATCACTCTGCCGCCAACGGCCAAGCAGAATCTTCCAACAAAACAATACTGAACATACTGAAGAAGAAACTCGAAGAAGCCAAAGGGATCTGGACCGAACTACTACCGGAAGTACTGTGGGCATATCGAACCACGCCCAAATCCAGCACGGGAGAAACACCGTACTCACTGGTCTATGGAACCGACGCGGTCATACCCGTCGAAATTGGAGAACCAAGCCTAAGGTATTCACATACCAGCGGAGCAGACAACGACATGAATAGGCTTCAAGACCTCGACGAGGCCGAAGAACGAAGGGATATGGCCCACATAATAATGACGACTCAAAAGCAATAGGTCGAAATGTATTACAACAAAAAAGCCAAAATACGACCACTCAAAGTGGGCGACTACGTCCTCAAGGCCAAAACGTTGGCGTCAAAGGACCCGAGCGAAGGGAAACTGGTCACCAATTGGAGCGGGCCATATAAAATCACAGCATCGGCGAGCAAAGGAGCATTCTAGTTGGAAACAATGGAAGGAAAAACACTCCAAAACAACTGGAACGTCGCCCACCTCAAGTACTTCCATTTCTGAAGGGCGTCTCCCGAGTTGTACTCTTTTTCCCTTATCCAAGTTTTGTCCCAATCGGGTTTTCTCGGAGAGGTTTTTAACGAGGCGACAAAGGGGACACCTAGGGGTGTCTGGAGACATATTTATCATATCAGCCTCTCGACATGCTCTCCAAGTCGATATAATAAAGGGACTATCCAAGTTGAATCTCCATTATGTAAGCGGCTAAGGCCACCATCTCCATTATGTTAGCGGCTAAGGCCACCATCTCCATTATGTAAGCGGCTAAGGCCACCATCTCCATTATATAAGCGGCTAAGGCTACCATCTCCATTATGTAAGCGGCTAAGGCCACCATCTCCATTATGTAAGCGACTAAGGCCACCATCTCCATTATGTAAGCGACTAAGGCTACCATCTTCATTATGTAAGCGGCTAAGGACACCATCTCCATTATGTAAGTGACTAAGGTCACCATCTCCATTGTGAAAATGGCCAAAGGCCATCGCTAATAAACGTCGACCCCGCTCGACGATGACAGATAACACTTCAACGACAGTTGAAGTTACATCCTATTGGCCAAAGGCCATCGCCAGTAAACGTCGACCCCGATCGACGACGATGGATAATACTTCAACAACAGTTGAAGTTACATCCTATTGGCCAAAGGCCATCGCCAGTAAACGTCGACCCCGCTCGAAGACGACGGATAACACTTCAACAACAGTTGAAGTTACATCCTATTGGCCAAAGGCCATCGCCAGTTTACGTTGACCTCGCTCGACGACGACGGATAACAATTCAACAACAGTTGAAGTTACATCCTATTGGCCAAAGGCCATCGCCAGTAAACGTCGACCTCGCTCGACGACGACGGATAACACTTCAACAACAGTTGAAGTTACATCCTATCGGCTAAGGCCATCGCCATCGAAGCGCCAACCAAGATCGACTATGATGAACAATATTTAAACAAAGATTAAAAATTCGCCTTATTTATGCGCCAAGATCAGGTTTTGACTTATCTACGACAGCTGTTAGCCCCATAAGACCATCCCCAAAACAGCATGTACTACTTCGGCGCTACCCATAGAGGCGACGAATCTTCTACAAACAAACAAACATCAACTTTGCAGAGGTGAAGTTCCGAAGAACAAAGAACAACACAAAAATAATAGCAACAAAAGTATGATTCTTTCACTGTGACAAAAATTATATACATTTAGTCCCGCGAAGGGCCCCCATTGCATTCCACAAAAAAGCAAAACATATACAAATCTTAAGGAGCCTCGCCATTTTGTCCATCGCCCCCCGTCTGCTCGCCTTCTCGACCATCGCCACCAAGGCGATAAGATTCATTGAACCATGGGTTGGAGTCAAGCCGGTTAACATTCTCCGAAGCGTAGCCCTCTCGATCAGGGGAGTTGGAGCTGTACCCGCAAACTGCCCGAGCGGCACGATCCTCGTGCCACTGCTGCTGAACTTCCTCCTCAAAGGAACGACCCGCAATGAGAAGTTTCTTGTATATGTCCAATCTGGCCTCCGCATACACCCACATCTCGTGCGTATCACGACGCGCATCCTCATCAGACAAGAGCTGGGAAGAAGAAGGTTGAGCCACATCCCCCAGCCTTGGTGGGGCAGTACACCTGAGAACGTCGACCTCAGCCACCTTGGCTTCGAGTTCGGATGTCAAAGCTGCCACCCTATGGTGCAGATCGACAATCTCTGCCGCCACCCCACGACTGAGCTCCAACTCTCTTCCCTCAATTTGAGGAGTGATTCCAGCTCACTATTACGAGCCATGGCCTTCACCAACTCCTCATCAGTCTTCTCCAGCTCCGCCACCATGCGCTTCAATTACGCCTCCTTCTGTTCAAGGCCTTCCCGAAACACCCGAAATTTGGGATCCCGCTGGAAACGGTCCACTGCCGCATGATGCTTGGAGCGGCACCTCTTATACTTCTTCACCATTTTATCAAAAACGGTCATTTTCTTCTCCTCGCGATGCCTCCTCTCCACCTCCAAAACTAGGGTCTAAAAATATATATGAGTTAGTACACATCAAGGTCAACCTCACGACACGCGAAAGAACATAAATTTACCTGTAACGCCATACCGGCGACCCTCCGAGATAACTCCGCATCACTGACAGCACTCAGCATCTCACGCCAGACCCGTCCGCCGTTATCTCCACATGCGTGATGCCTTCCGTCATACCGTCCATGTCCTCTTGGGCAACCTCAAGATCCAGTCCCTCAGTATCCCCGCCAACGATAGGTGACGAGCCACCCTCAACAACACGAACTGAGCTGGTACCGACATTAGCACTTGCTTGATGGGCCGATCTCCCCAAACAAATGGCGTCGACCATGAAGACGGTCCTAGACATTTGACGAGGCACGACACTCCTTTCATCCCCAGTCGCCACCACCTTACCGGTTTCAAGCCTCCGTCTTTTTCTCTCCTCAGACTCCTCGCCCTCGGAAGGCTCATCCACAGGTTGCAGAGATGACATCAACGACATCACTTCACTCGTAGCTACCTCCGCAAGAGTAACCTCTTGTAAAGGAACTACGTGCACACCCTCACTGACAGATGCGCAAAGTACCTCCTGAACATTCGGGCCAACATCTGATCGGGCGGAGGTAGATACCGTCGCCTTCTTCTTAGGAACACTTCGACCTGTCGATACAAATAGTTTAGTTGATGAAGTTTGTGGAAATGGCTGATTAAAGTTGAAGAAATACCTGAAGGGCCCACGAGCCGTAGCGTTGAAGGAATTTGGACCATGTGCGGGTTTCTTCCGCGAAAGGCAGCAAACCGGCTACCCACTACTTGATATCAGTTATGAACCGGTGTGTGTGATATATTTCTGCAAAACAACAGGAAAAATCATAACGATGGTATGACCGGAACCGCTAAGGTCATGTACGATAAATAACTCGACGGATGGAAACACTTACGTTTCGAATTCCACCTCTCAGGAAACCCGACGGGGTTAGATACCAGGTGCTCCGTTCTGATAAAGAAGTACCTACACCAATAACCACGGTTAGCCCGATCATCGGTCTGGACGACCAGCCCCTTCGAGCCACAATTCTTCAAATGCAACATAGTACCCCTTAGGTAGCTGGCGCTGAATATCTGCAAAAGGTGGTGGACAGAGATCTCACACCTAGCCAGCTCTGCATATGTAGACAATATCCTACATATCTTTAAGGTGTACGGAGTAAGTTGGGAGGGACACATGTTGTAAAAGCGGCAAAGCTCTTCCGCCAAAGGAAAGATGGGAATGCCATAACCGATTAAAAAAGGATATTCTTAAAATGCGCAATATCCCGGTCTGTGGGCGTTTGCATAATCCGTTCCCGCTAAGACCATCTCCACATGAGCGGGTATGCCGAAAGACGTGCGAAGATTATCTAAGTCATCCTGCGTTAACTCAAATTTTTCCAAAGGTCGCTCGGGAGAATCCCGTTGGAAGTCCCTCATAATAAGAAGTTGCTTCGGTGGCACGTTGTCCACAGTAATAGGGGTGAGGTCCTCCCCCCTTTCTCCCTTATCACCGCCGGATGGAGGCGGCACATCGGATGGCATATTATCACGAGCCCCTGGATTGTTATCCCGTTTTGGGGTTTTTCATGATTTCCGTTTAGGGAGCGGTGTACGACACAACCAAAAGTGTACTTTCAGAAAAATCGTGGGTTTTTGAGGAAAGGGAGTGTTTTCTTAGATAGTCGGAAAACGTTTGCAAATGATCGAAAGTTGGATTAAGTTAAACCCTTTTCCCTATTTATAGGGTTATGTGGCGTTGAAATTTAAGAGGCAAGGTCCAAACAGGCGCGGGAAACCGAGCATCAGAACACCTTTTGTACTTCCTCGGGAATATGCGTGATGATGACACATGCGTATGATGATGTCACTTTAGGAAAGGGATTGCGCGCCAATATTTCAATGAATTCAAATAATCACTCGTTTGCGTTGTCGTCTTCGAGCATGGTCAAATTCTCCCAGAACAAGGTTCATGGTTCCGTTCATCGGGGACGCACTTCGATGCATCACCGACGAACAGAGGGACTAACTGTATGGGGTCAAATTCTGCCCACTACGGTAGTGACGACCAACGACTACGCGATAGCCGAAGTGAGGGCACGACCTAAGAATGTCGGGGTGAAGTGTATCATCGGTTTCGTCGTCTCCTCGAAAGCAGGTGACCAATCCTTGTATTATTTTATTATTTCGAGGGGGTTCACCTATTATATAAAGGAGCATCCCAATGTTGTAAAGACATCTGATCTTTCTGGAACAAGCTTTTTCTCTCTCTCTCTCTCTCTCTCTCTCTCTTTCTTTTTCTCTCTTGAATATCCAATCTATTGAAAGCAATAACAAACATAATACATATCTCTAGGTCTCATTATCTTCGATTACGATTTACCTTTGATTCATTTTGATTGTATTCACTTGCGAAGTAATTATTATCTTTCGAGTCAAACAAGTATGCTGAGGGTCTATTTGAAAATAATTTCTCTGCCCCAGGGTAGGAGTAAAGTTTGCGTACACACTACCCTCCCCAGACCCACTAAGTGAGATTATACTAGATTGTTGTTATTGTTGTGTTGTATTTAACGAATTTTTCAATACAAAATCAAATTCCAGACAAAAGCTATTGGGTTTACAGGAACCGTAGCTATTGAACTGAATCCTCCCCTTCTTGCACATGACGATTAGAGAGAGAGAGAGAAATGAAGTATCCTAAGATAAAATGTGCAACCAGACATGTTAAAAGAAACTTAAAACCGAGGTGAGTTCGAACATCCTCCCTCTTTAGTGGACGATTAGGTAAAATAATCAGACTTGGGTTGCCTCATTGTACGTTGCACAAGCACTTTGAACTACTTTACATCTTCTTTTAAAATACATATGATATCACTGGTATCTTCACATATACGAAGTTAGCCTTAAACTAATAAGGCGCATAATCGCTAGTCATTTTGACATTTCAAGTAGGGGTGTACATATGTCGAGTTGGTTCAGATTTTTCAATTACCAAACAAAATCAATGAAGTCGGGTTTTTCAATCTTGGGTTTTTTCGGGTTTTTTGGATTTTCGGGTTTTTTCCCCCCGATAAGTCTTCATAACACAAATGTATAACTTGTGCTCCACATATTTCTCTAGTCCTACAAAGATACAACTATATAATGTATTTTTCAAAAAAATAATATAATAATATGAGATGAGTCATAGCATTATACTAAAATATTCAATAACAAAAATACTACAATCCATAAAGAAAATATTACTAAATAATAAGTCATAATAAATATTAACATAATCTAAGAGTACTATATAAGCCACGCTAAAATAAGTACAACTATACGTATATTAGTTACACAACTAAGCACTAAATAAAAAGATAAACTAAGTTATGTATTTTTAATATAAACAATGCAAAACTAAAAAATAGATATCCAACACTATTGTCATTTCTAGTGTTGAATTGAATTTTCTTTGTGTTAGCATTAATATTGATGTGAAATTTATTTGAATTATTACTTTTATGAACTATAAAATTTATTAGACCATTCAAGAATGTTAATTCCGAACTTGAAATAATATGTTTAAAGATAAAATTATGAAAAAGTTTAAGAAATATTTATGAATTGTATTAAAAATAAATATTTATATGTATAAAATATTTATAAAAATTGAATAAATGTAATATCGGATTGATTTGTTTTCGGTTTGACTTTATTTAGTTAAAACCAAACCAAACCAATTATGGTCGGGTTATTTTTTCCAACACCAAACCAAATCGAACTAACCCATGATCGAGTTTTTTTTTCTAGTTTGACTCGGATTAACGGTTTGGTGCGGTTTATCGATTTTCTTTGTACACCCCTAATTTCAAGCGTGGTCGAAAATTTTTTCTTTGAAAAAAGTAGCATTGACTAGAAAGAATGAGAAAAAATGAAAAAGTTAGTAATTATAAAATAAGACCTTCTTAGTTAGAGATTCATATATTATATAATACTTACTCAATTACTCTTCTAAAAGTTATTCCAATGCTCTACATTCTTTTTCTATTTCCTTTGTAGGAATTAGATTCATAACAATAAAAATGATTTTTTCTCTAGCCACTTCCTAAATTGGGTTAATTAGGGTTCAATGAAATCAAAATAAACTGTCGGATACTGCCCAAGAAAACTTGCCCCTTGAAACATACGGTAGTCCCTGTTGAGTAGATTCTAATCCTCAATGCACTTGTCCACATGATGTCATTTCATGAACTTAATTGACTGGGTACTGAATTTAAGAGAAAAGAGAAGACTTTTGATCTTGTGGTATAAAATGAGGTACATATATTTTGTGTGACTATAAATTATTATGTAAAGATAAATTATTTTCAAATAAGGAAAGTGATTCTTTTTTTTAACACTGATTAAAAAGAAAATAAATTCACATAAATTAAAACAGAGAGAGTATTAAATATCAACGATAACAACTTCCCCAATTACATAGGAGACCTTTTCATCCCGATCCTTATCTTTAGCCATTATCACTGATAAATAGTATTATTCAATGGCAATTAGAAAGTATTAACAAAACAATGCAAACTAAAAAGACTAAACTCAACTTACGTACACATCATGGAGGCAATACAAAAAAAAAAAAAAAAACACTATCACACCTCCTTTTTCCGAGGGAATATCAAGTTTTTTCAATTAACATGACATTAATCGAAATGAGAATATTTAATTAATTTTTAGAGTCGTCACTTGAAATATTTATTATGGTGTTCCAAGTCACCAATTTATTTTAAATTCCAAATTGAGGAAACATGACTCTGTTTAAAGTCGCAAAAACCAAAAGACCGGGTAGGAAATTCTGTTGAATCGGAAGAAGGTGTTAGGCATTCCCGGATTTCGAGATTCTAGCACGATCGCTTTAATCATACACTGCTTAATTAAATTATTTAATTACTTATATTTAGAACCTATGTACCTTTTGTTAGTATACTGTATTTGTAAACTAATTCTGAAAAAGAAAAAAAAACGTATAAACAGAAATGTAAACAAAACAAAAGTTAATCCAAGCCCACTGAATTCACAGTGTTTCCTTAAGGAATTTAATCCCCTCGTAGTACCCAAGGTTATGAATTATTTCCTCTCATGATAGAAAGAATTACAGACCAGTGTAGTGGTACTTCAAACCCCAGTGTTTCAGCGAACACAAAGTTCGGTAGCAAATCACACTTACTATTGCTTTCTTTGAAGTTAAAACTATGCAGAAGAAAGGAGGAGAACTCAGAAAATCGTATGAAAAATCTGAGAGAATGGACTGGTATTTATAGCCAATGTTGGGCTGAAAACTGAAAAGGTGCAACTCTTCAGAATGACTGTTATGCAAAACGGTCATAGCATAAATGGCTATTTATGCAACAATAAACCGAGAATTCAAGAGGAAGGTTAATTTTTGGTTACAAAACCGAAAAACGGAAAATAGGTAACGGAAAAATATTTAATATTTCGTTAGATTTAATATTAATATTAATATTCTGTTATTAAACAGGATATTTAATAACATTTCTATTAATATTTAATATTAACAAATAAATTTGGTCAAAAAATTTATCAATCAATCATTTGACCAAATCCGAAGCCGAAGCCGAAGCCAAAAGCGAGCGAACGACGACGGTAGAGAGGCTTGCCTTCTTGTCAACTCTTTAAGAGCTAAAAGAAGAGAAATTGCTTATATACATATCAAAACCCTCTTCCTCTTCCAATATGGGACAATGTCTCTTTGTCAAGGGGAGAATCTCAAATGAAACTCAAATATTTCATTTTCCCTTCATTTCCCATTCACTATCTTTTAAGCTATATTAATGCTTAAACCCTAACAATCCCCCACATGAATGGGGAATGGCTATATCACGAAAATATGCATGAAAAACTGTGTGATTCACAAGAACGGATTAATTGTATCTGGATAAGTAGGTTTCCCTTTGAACTTTCCGTAATGAACTTATATCGGATATACTCGGTTAATCGGTAAATTTGATATCTTTGAACCATCGAACTTTGGTGTATACTTAGACAACCATAAGTTACACAACCAACCCTTAACCGTCTTTCGTTCTCATTGTTCTGTACGTTTCAACCATGAACACCATCTGGTTTCATATATGCGTAGAGAACTAGCCTTTCAAAATTCTTCTTGAAGCGGCTAACACTTCACACTATACATAGGTGATTCCTAAATGTGTCATCCCGTAGATACATCATTTGGTATACCCTGTATTAAATTTAGAAATCATTGAAAAGCCTAATGCTTTATCCTTGGTACTGAAGATTGTCTCATCACGAGAATGGAACAAAATTTTAGTTGACAATGTTGAACCGTCATTAGTGACTTTATTTGATTTCCATGAACCTAGATCTTGGGATCTCCGGCTTCTAGTTAGAGTTACCGCCACAATGACTTGTTCTCAGCCATAGTCCCATTCCCCTCCATGATTTCTCAACTACCTCTCTAGTTAGGGCTTTTGTAAGTGGATCTGACACATTATCGCTTGACTTTACATAGTCAATCGTGATAATTCCTCTAGATAGTAATTGCGTAATAATTTTATGTCTTTGAGATTTACCGTTATACATAACACTCCCAGCCCTTCCAATTATCGCTGACTATCACAATGTATCCATATTGGTGCCAATGATTTGGGCCAAAATAAAATGTCTTCCAAGAAATTTTGGAGTCATTCAGCTTCTTCACCAGCTTTATATAAGGCTATGAATTCAGCCTCCATTGTAGAGCGGGCAATATAAGTTTGTTTGGACGACTTTCAAGATGCCTCTCCTCCACCAATAGTGAATACATATCCACTTGTGAACTTAGAATGTAATAGTTCCCGCAAACAAGGAATCTTGAAAGATAACCTCAAGTGGTGAAATAGAGATTCAAACTCCAAAAAAATATCCTTAGTTTTGTGTGGCAGTAATAATATTTGTGGATATGGAATTTACAGAAGTCTCTGGTCATTTACGTCTCTAGTCCCATGCTAATATAAGTTCATCATTTTCAGTTTAAAACTTTGAAATCAGTTACTTGACAATATGTCCGACAGAGGCTTATTAATAAAAAGAATGAAAACAGTAGAAATATCATAACAGGTCCCCTTGGTCAAGAAATCACTCAAAATATAGCCCCTCGGGCAGCCCCTTAGCCACACGTGACTCAACTCTAGTCACACAATACCCACTATCAGCACTCAGCTCAGTATTAACTCATAATANGGGGGGGGGGGGGGAGGCGGCGTGCAGACTCCGGAAGAGCTCCTACATCCCAAGCATCATATCACTGCGGCGCGTAGCCCGATCCAATATATATATCGCTGTGGCGTGCAGCCTGATCCATATAAATATCGCTACAACGTGCAGCGTGATCCATAATATATATACATATAATATCCTCACCATAAGGTTCTCAACCTCTCTCAGTCATTAGCCTCACAGCCTCTCGGGCATCGCAACAGAAATTAGGGAACTCAGCCTAAACAGTCCTTACAATAGGAGTGGATTGATAAAAACCAGTTTTAAACATTTAACAGGTAAAACATGACCGAGGATATGCTTTTAATAAGTAACGTGAGGAAAATTGTTAAAAATGACGCTAAGGGTTTTCTAGAGATCGGCACAAGGCCCCAAACATGGCGTAAAGCTCATAATATAGTATAAGGATCCAAAATCCAGAATAACATAACATTTCCAAATAATATACGCGACTCAATAGTCACTACGGGATGAACCAAGTCAAAATCCCCTACCGGTGCACGCCCACACGCTCGTCACATAGCATGTGCGTCACTACATTTATCAAATCATGTCAAATACCAGGGTTTATACCTTCAGTTCCAAATTTACAATGGTTACTTACCTCAAACCGGTGAAAATACTACTCCGCGACGCCTTTGCCTCTCGAATCGGCCTCTACTCGTGTCGAATCTAGTCAAAATTTAGAACAAATATGTCACAATATGCCAAGGGAACAAAGCCTAAGCGGAAACAATCAAAAAATACCAAAAATTCCGAAATTAGCAAAACCCGAGCCTCGATCCCACTTCTCGAAACTTAGAATTTTTTTACATCAACATGTTCCTTATCTCCCCACGAGTCTATTCATATAAAGAACACCAAAATCGAAGTCCAAATAGCCCCTCAAATCCCAAATAAAAATCCAAAATTCCAAGCCCTAGTTCTTCCATTTTTGTTCAAGTTTCCATGAATTTCTAGATATATTTCACAATAGAATCAAGTTCAAGGTCCGAAATTTTTACCTCCAATCATTTCCCCTCGAATCCCTATTCAATCACCTTAAAAAATATTTCAAAATGAGCAGCTATGGGTGAAAATAGACCCAAAATCACGACTGAAATGACTTAAAACATTCTGCTCAATTCTGCTATTCCTTCATCGCGATCGCGACACTAGCCTTGCGATCGCGAAGCACAAATTTTAAATTCTCCAAAATAACACTACACGAACGCGACATAGGCCCTACGAACACGATGCTCTCGCTTCTCACACCTACGCAAATGCGAACCCTCAAACACAATCGCGAAGAACAATTCCTCTCGAACCCTTCTGACCCCATTCCTTATACGCGATCGCGGACAACTCCACGCGAACGCAAAGCATAGGATCCCATCTTTCCGCGATTGCAAAGCCTCACACGCTAACGCGAAGGATTAAATCTGGCCTTCCTCAATTCCTTCTATGCGATCGTGATACACCCTACGCGATCACGAAGGGTAATTCTCTACAACACCTGAACCTTCAAAACCTGCAATCTTTTAAGACACAAAATGGTCCGATTGACCATCCAAAACTCACCCAAGGCCCCCAGGACCTCGACCAAAGGCACCAACACATCTTAAATCCTTATTCAAACTTGCTCCAATCATCAAAACACCTCAAACAACATAAAATTTCCCAAAACACATCGAATTTAAGCCTAAGTTTCTAAAAATATTCCGAAATACACTTTCGATAAAAAACCCAGCCAACTCACGTCCGAATGACCTAAAATTTTACCTACCAACCGAAAATCGCCAAAATATCAACTTCGCCAATTCAAGCCTAATTCTACTCTGAACCTCCAAAAACAATTCTGATAATACTCCTAAGTCATAAATCACCTCCCGAAGCTAACCTAACCATCGGAACTCACATCCTAGCCCTCTAACACCTAAGTCAATATCTAGTTGACTTTTCCAACTTAAACCTTCTTAAAAGAGACTAAGTGTCTCAAACTTCACCAAACTCCTTCCAGACTCAATCCGAACAACCTGATACCACAAAACACATATAACAAAGCATAAAGAAGCAGAAATAGGGGAAACAAAGTGGTAACTCATGATACGACTGGCCGGGTCGTCACATCCTCCCCAACTTAAATAAACGTTCGTCCTCGAACGAGTTAAGAAACATACCTGAAGACTCAAACAGGTGAGGATATTTGCTCTGCATCTCCTGTTCGGTCTCCCAAGTGGCTTCCTCCACGGGCCGACCTCTCTACTGCACCTTCACTGAAGCTATATATTTTGATCTCAACTTCCGAACCTAAAGCTCTAAAATAGATGTTGGCTCTACATCATAAGTCAAATCATCCTCTAACTAAATCGTGCTGAAATCTAAAACATGAGACGGATCTCCAATATATTTCCGAAGCATAGAAACGTGGAAAACCGGATGCACACTCAACAAGCTGGGTGGCAATGCAAGCTCATAAGCCACCTCTCCAACTCTCCAGAGTACCTCAAAAGGCCCAATAAACCGCAAGCTCAAATTCCCTTTCTTTCCGAATCTTATAACACCATTCGTGGGCGAAACCTTCAACATGACCTTCTCCCTATCCATGTACGACACATCTCGAACCTTCTTGTCAGCATTACTCTTCTGTCTCGACTGCACTATACGAAGTCTCGCCTGAATTACCTTCACCTTATCCAAAGCATCCTGAACCAAATCTGTCCCCAATAGCCTAGCCTTACCGGGCTCGAACCAACCAACTGGAGATCTACACCGCCTCCCGTACAGGACCTCATACAGAGCCATCTAAATACTCGACTGATAGCTATTGTTATAAGCATACTCTGCAAGTGGTAGAAACCGATCCCATGTCCCTCCGAAATCAATAACATAGACGCGTATCATATCCTCCAATATTTGAATAGTACGCTCGTACTGCCTGTCAGTCTAAGGGTGAAAAGTTGTGCTCAACTATACCTGAGTACCCAACTCTCGCTGAACAGACTGCCTAAACTGGGAAGTAAACTGAGTGCAACAACAACAACCTAGTATAATCCCACAAGTGGGATCTGGGGATGGTAATACGTACGCATACCTTACCCATGCCCCGAGGGGCAAAGAGGTTGTTTCCAGGAGACCCTCGTCTCAAGAAAGAAATAAGAGACGATATATTAATACTATAAATAGAATCATAATAAAATAACATCAAATACATAATATAATAGAAAATAATAAAATAATAGCAATATGAGAAATATAGGAAATACGAAAAAGATGGAAGGAAATTGAGTGCCCCGATCTGAAATGATGGAAACTGGGACACCATGCAACCGAACAATCTCCCGAATATATATCTCCGCCAGCCGCTCTGAAGAATAAGTAGTGCAAATAGGAATGAAGTGCACAGACTTGGTCAGCCTATCCACAATCACCCAAATATCATAGAACTTTTTCAAAGTCCGAGGGAGTCCAACTACAAAATCCATAGTGATCCTCTCCCACTTCCACTAAGGAATAACCATCTGCTGAAGTAAGCCACCCGATCGCTGATGCTTATAATTCACCTGCTGACAATTGAGACACCGAGCTACAAATCCCATAATATTTTTCTTCATTCTCCACCACCAATAGTGTTGTCTAAGATCCTGATACATCTTCGCGACTCCTGGATGAATAGAATACCGCGAGCTATGGGCCTCCTCCAGAATCAACTCCTGAAGCCCATCCACATTGGGCACAAAAATCCGGCCCTGCATCCTCAACACCCCATCATCCCCAATGGTCACATATCTGGCATCATCATGCTGAACTCTATCTCTAAGTACGATAAAATGTGGATCATCATACTGGCGCTCTCTGATGCACTCATATAAGGAAGAACGAGATACCACACAGGCCAATACCCGACTAGGCTCAGAAATATCCAACCTCACGAACCAATTGGCTAGGGCCTGAACATCAACTGCAAGAGGTCTCTCCCCAACTGGAATATATGCTAAATTCCCCATACTCACTGCCTTTCGGCTCAAAGCATTGGCCACCATATTGGCCTTCCCCGGATGGTACAATATAGTGATATCATAATCCTTAAGCAACTCCAACCATCTCCAATGTCTCAAATTAAGATCCTTTTGCTTGAACAAATGTTGAAAACTGCGATGATTAGTGAATACATCACAAGACACGCCATACAAGTAATGCCTACAAATCTTGAATGCGTGAACTATGGTAGCCAACTCCAAATCATGAACGAGATAGTTCTTCTCATAGGGCTTCAACTGACGAGAAGCATATGCAATAACTCTACCCTCATGCATCAACACACAACCAATCCCTACTCTCGAAGCATCACAATACACGGTATATGAACCTGAAGCTGATGGCAAAGCTAACACTGGAGCTATGGTCAAAGCTATCTTGAGCTTCTGAAAGATTTCCTCACACTCGTCCGACCATACAAATAGAGCACCCTTCTGAGTCAACTTGGTCAAGGGTGATGCGATAGATGAGAATCCTTGAACAAACCGGCAATAATAGCCTGCCAAACCAAGAAAAATACGAATCTCTATGGCTGAGGACGGTCTGGGCCAACTCTGAACCGCCTCTATCTTCTTTGGGTCAACCTGAATACCCTCACTGGACACCATGTGTCCCAAGAATGCCATTGAACTGAGCCAAAATTCACACTTGGAGAACTTTGCATAAAGCTTCTCTTCCCTCAATCTCTGCAACACCACCCTCAAATGCTCTGCGTGATCCTCCTGACTATGAAAATATATCAGGATATCATTAATGAAAATTATAACAAATGAGTCAAGATAAGCCCAGAACATGCTGTTCATTAGATGCATGAACGCTGTTGGGGCATTGTTCAGCCCAAAAGACATAACCAGGAACTCATAGTGACCATATTTGGTCCTGAAGGTCGTCTTAAGAATGTACGAATCCCTAATCTTTAACTAGTGATAACCCGAACAAAGATCAATCTTGGAGAATACCCTCGCTCCCTGAAGCTGGTCGAATAAATCATCAATACGAGGCAAATGATACTTGTTCTTAACTGTTACTTTGTTCAATTGCCTATAATCAATGTACATTCTCATCATACCATCCTTCTTTTTCACAAACAGAACTGACGCACCACAAAGGGACATACTAGGTCGGATGAACCCCTTATCTAGGAGTTCCTGAAGCTGCTTCTTTAACTCTTTAAACTCCGCTGGTGCCATACGATACAACGAAATAGAAATGGACTGAGTATCCGGCACCAGGCCAATACCAAAATTAATATCCCTGTCCGATGGCATGCCCGGCAGGTCTGGAGGAAATACATTAGGGAAATCCCTCACAAATGGAACAAAATCAATACTGGGAGTCAGCTCCCACATTCCTCACAAAAGCGAGATACGAAGGACAACCTTCCCAACCATACGATGGGCCTTCAAGAAAGAGATCACTCTACTAGGGACGTAATTAGTCACACCTCACCACTCAATCCGTGGTATGCCCGGTATAGCCAATGTGACTGTCTTAGGATGATAGTCTAGAATAGTGTGGCACATAAATAGACAATCCATGCCCAGAATGACATTGAAATCCACCATACTCAATAATAAAAGATCAATTCGGGTCTCCATACCCCCAATAATCACTACATACGACTGGTACACACGGTCTACAATAACGGTATCACCTACTGGGGTAGATACATGAACATGTAAGGCAAGAAACTCACGAGGAGTACCCAAATAGAGAGCAAAGTATGATGACACATACGAGTAGGTAGAACCGGGATCAAATAACACAGAGGCATCTCTGTGGCAAACTGAAATAATACCTTAAATGACAGCATCAGAGGCAATGGCATCGGATCTGCCTGGCATAGCATAAAAATATGCCTGACCGCCCCCTAATAGACCTCCCCCTCTGGGGCGACCCCTGGCTGGCTGATCCCCACCCTTAGCTGGTTGGGTGGGTGGTGGTGGAGCAACTGGAGCTGAAGCTGATGACTAGCCCCTCTGCTGGGATGAACTAGCAACACCGCGTGGGCATTGCCTCCTCATATGTCCAAACTCCCTGCACTCATAGCAACTTATCGGTGTTGGAGATGGGGACTGAAGGGAACCCTTCGCACCGGAGTGACCAGCAGATAAACTCGGCATAGAAGAGCCCTAAACAAATGGAGCACGGGATGAGATCTACGCTGGAAGGGCACTAAGTGATGAATGGCCATGGTGCGAACTATGGGAACCATACCTGATGAAGCTCCACAATAACCTGAGCGATCAGACTGTCCATGTCGGAACTGTCGGCCTCTACCGTGCTGAAACTGGCCCCTCGAAGGAGCACCACTATAGCTGCCAGATCCTTGAGGCCTCTTGGCCTCCCTCTCCTCTCGCTCCTGGCGACGGACAAACTTAATCTCCCTGGCAATATCCACAACCTCCTCGAATGTGGCACCAGTAACCCTCTCCTTGGTCATGAGAATATAGAGCTGATATGTGAGGCTATCAACGAACCTCCTGATCATCTCTCAATCTGTGGTAACCAACCAAACTGCATGTCAGGCTAACTCACAGAATCGCATCTCATACTACATCACCGTCATCTCCTTCTAACGCAGTTGCTCAAACTGCCTACGCAGCTCCTCTCGTTGTGACTGTGGTACATACTTCTCTAGAAAGAGAACAAAGAACTACTGCCATGTAAGGGGCACTGCTCCAGTAGGCTTACGCCTCCCACCAAGTGAAGGCAGCCCCAGAAAATTGAAAGGTGGTAAATTCCACACCACCTGTCTCTAGAATCCCTACCGTACGAAGCATCCTCTGGTAGTTATCTAAAAATCCTTAGGCATTCTCACCCTCTTCAACGCTGATTGTCAGAGGCTGGAGCCTACCAAACCTCTCAAGTCGACACTTCTCATCATCCGGCATCACTGGTACTACAAACTTCTGGCTGGTGCAACTAGTTGAGCTGGAGGTGCCCCCGGTGTCTGGAGTCCTTACACAACCTGATAAGGCTTGCGAGCAACGGGGGTCTAAATACCTCCCCCGGTCTGCGAAGTAGTTGCGGTCGTAGTAGTTGACATCGCTTGAGCCAAAACGGTACACACTGATAATATCTGAGCTAGATCCTCCTGAAGTCTTGGGATCACGATAGGCACAACTGGTGCTGCTACAGCGTCCACAACGGGGACCTGGTCCTGAACTAGGGCAACTGGTGGATCTGCAGGTGCTGCCCCTGCTGCTCTGCCCCTACCGCGACCATGATCGCGACCACGACCGTGTCCTCGGCCTCTGGTGGTCGCAGTTGGTGGCACTATTGGTCGTCCACCCTGTCCAGTAACGCGTGTCCTCACCATTTGTGAGAGAATAGAACAACATAAGTTTAGTACTAGGATCAACAAACTCGCACGATAAGAGTTTTAAGAATGTGAAGTTTTCTAAAGGTTCTGCATCCTCTCGAGGATAAATACAGATGTCTCTATACCGATCCACGAGACTCTACTAAACCGACTCATAACTTGCGAGACCTATGTAACCTGTCCCTGATACCAACTTGTCATGACCCCAAATACCGGTCGTGATGACGCCTATAATATTACAAGGCAAGCCAGACCAAACTATTAAGCCACAACCCATTTTCATGTAATGAATCATTTGCTAACACGATTTAATTATCAATTATCATAATAAGTGTTTAAAACAAAAGTAGATATACATAAGTCAACAAAACATGAAAGACTACACAACCCACCCTAATCTAGTATCACGAGTCTAGAGCCTCTAATACAAACCTGGACAGTCTACCATATGAATAGTCTAGAAATGCGAAAAAGCAATAAGATAGAAGGGAGAAATCAGGGCTACGGACACCATGCAACTACTTTGAGATCCCTGCTGAATGCTAGAAAATAGCTGAAAGCTCTCATTCGGCCTCTCGGGCACCTGGATCTGCACATAAGGTGCAGGAAGTAACATGATTACGCCAACTCAGTAAGTAGCTAAAGTAAATAATGGACTAAAAGTAGTGACGAGCAGTTCAAAACATATATTCTAAAATCAATATTGTCATAAGTTCATCATTTTCAGTTTAAAACTTTGAAATCAATTACTTGACAATATGTCCGATAGAGGCTTATTAATAAAAAGAGTGAAAACAGTAGAAATATCATAACAAGGCCCCTTGGGCAAGAAGTCACTTGAAATATAGCCCCTCGGGCAGCCTCTCAGCCACACGTGACTCAACTCTAGTCACACAATACCCATTATTAGCACTTGCCTTGGTATTAACTCATAATAATATAAATCATAATAACCGTTGGCGTGGTGCTGATTCGTATATTTATAGTCGACTATGCTAACTGGGGATGTGCAGACTCCGGAGGGGATCCTACAGCCAAAATGTCATATCGTTGCGGCGCGCAGCCTAATCCAATATATATATAGATCGTTGCGGCGTGCAGCCCGATCCATAATATATATACATATAATATCCTCACCATAAGGTTCTCAACCTCTCTCAGTCATTAGTCTCACAACCTCTCGGGCATCGCAACAGAAATTAATGAATTCATCCCAAACAGTCCTCACAATAGGAGTGGATTGATAAAAAACCAATTTTAAACATCTAACAGGTAAAACATGACCGAGGATATGCTTTTAATAAGTAACGTGAGGAAAACTGTTAAAAATGCCCCTAAGGGTTTTCTACAGATCGGCACAAGGCCCCCCAAACATGGCGTAAAGCCCATAATATAGAATAAGAATCCAAAATTCAGAATAACATAACATTTCCAAATAATATACACGACTCAATAGTCGATACGGGACGGACCAAGTCACAATCCCCTATCGGTGCACGCCCACACGCTCGTCACCTAACATGTGCATCACTGCATTTATCAAATCAAGTCAAATATCGGGGTTTATACCTTTAGTTCCAAATTTACAATGGTTACCTCAAACCGATGAAAATACTACTTTGCGGCACCTTTGCCTCTCGAATCAACCTCTACTCGCGTCGAATCAAGTCATAAATCAAAACGAATACGTCAGAATATGCCAAGGCAATAAAGCCCACGCAAAAACAATAGAAAAATACCAAAAATTCCGATATTAGCAAAACCCAAGCGCTAGGCCCACTTATCGAAACTCAGAAATATTTTACATCAACGGTTTCCTTATCTCCCCATGAGTCTATGCATATAAAGAACACCAAAATCAGAGTCCAAGCCCTAGTTCTTCTATTTTTGTTCACGTTTCCATGAATTTCTAGATAGATTTCACAATAGAATTATCTTCAAGGTCCGAAATTCTTACCTCCATTAATTTCCCCTTGAATCCCTCTTCAATCGCCTTAAAAAATCTCTCAAAATGAGCTGCTATCGGTGAAAATAGACCTAAAATCGCGACCGAAATGACTTAAAACATTCTGTCTAGTTCTGCTATTCCTTCATCGTGATCACGGCACTAGCCTCGCGATCTCGAAGCACAAATTTGAAATTCCTAAAAATAACACTACGTGAATGTGACATAGGCCCTGGGAACGCGATGCTCTCGCTTCTCACCCCTACGCGAACGTGAACCCTTAAACGCGATCGTGAAGAACAATTCCTCTTGAACCCTTCTGACCCCATTCCTTATACGCGATCACGTACAACTCCACACGAACGCAAAGCACAGGACCGCAACCTTCCACGATCGTGAAGCCTCACACGCGAACACGAAGTCTTAAATATGGCTTTTCTAAATTGCTTCTATGAGATCGCGATACACCCTACGCGATCGCGAAGGGTAATTCTCTGCAACACCTGAAACTTCAAAACCTGCAATCTTTTAAGGCACAAAATGGTATGATTGACCATCCGAAACTCAACCGAGGCCCTCGGGACATCGACCAAAGGCATGAACACATCTTAAATCCTTATGCAAACATGCTCTAATTATCAAAATACCTCAAACAACATCAAATTGACCAAAACACATCGAATTCAAGCCTAAGTTTCTAAAAATCTTCCGAAATACGCTTTCGATAAAAAACTCAGCTAACTCACATCCGAATGACCTGAGATTTTTGCACGCACATCCTAAATGACACAACAAAGCTACTGCAACTCTCGAAATTTTATTCCGACTCCCGGATCAAAATCTCACCTACCAACCGGAAATTGCCAAAATATTAACTTTGCCAATTCAAGCCTAATTCTACTTCGAACCTCCAAAACTCATTCCAATCGCACTCCTAAGTTATAAATCACCTCCCGAAGCTAACCGAACCATCCGAACTCACATCCGAGCCCTCTAACACCTAATTCAACATTCGGTTGACTTTCCAACTTAAACCTTCTTAAAAGAGACTAAGTGTCTCAAACTTCACCAAACTCCTTTCGGACTCAATTCGACCAGCCTGATACCACAAAACATAGATAACAAAGCATAAAGAAGCAGAAATGGGGTAAACTGAGTGGTAACTCATGAGATGACTGGTCGGGTCATCACACTTTCTTTTTATTTTCCTTTTATTAAGAAAATGAGTAAAATACGGGAAATAATTTAGGAGAAGACTTCCTTTTTTGGAGTGGTTTTTGCCACAGAGCTCTTTTAGTCTACACATAGTTTCTTTTGGTTTCCCTGATTTTGCAAGGTTGCTATGAATTGAACATGTTTTCCTATTTTTCAAACAAAGAACGATTGTTAGTTTGAAAATGGTGGTTGGTTGTGCGGCCTTGAGTGTTTTATTAACTTGATCTTGCTGGCTTCTTTAATGATAATTTCACTTGCAACTAGTTGTTTCCTGGATACCGATTACATTTCTGGTCTCGGAGAACCTTTGGCTTTTCCAAACTTTGCAATAATGGTCAATCACGTGGGACTTAACATTTTTTAAACTTTATTTGTAAGCCTTTCATTTCTAACTTCTTTCTTCCAATTTTAATTTCAGAGCATTGGGGAATACTTGGCTTTTCTGACGGTTAGCCACGTTGGACGTAATCTTTTCAACTTCATTTTGCCCTTGTAGGAACTTCAATTTGTTTTACTTCTTTCAAGAGTTTTCGATTTCAAAACATCAGTCGGGGTCGACTTGAAACCCCTGCCGAGGCTGGGCGACCTCTCCCCCCCCCCTTTTTTTTTGCACACTAACTTGTATCAAGCGAAAGTCCTGTAAATAAATCTTGTCATCCCTTCTTCGCCTTAGTTTTGGAACAGAGTTAGACCGAAAGGAATTCAAAGAAAAAAAAATAATGGAATGGACAATGAATCTAGACAAGAGGTATTCCTTTCAAGGAAAGAAAAAGAAAGAAGGAATTAACTGGAGTACATGCAGATTTCAATGAACATGACATGTCTTTTGGACTGGATGCATGACCTGTATAAACCGTCTGACTTTCAAAAATTCATCACAATGTTTGCCTCAAAATTGAGAAATCTTATCCCAAACTGTGTTGATGCCCATGGCTGTGAATGTCACGACCCCAAAACCAACTCCATCATGGAACTAAGCTAGACGACACATTCCCTAAATAGTCCAACATTTTATTAAAACTTAAATAACAACCTTTTTCAACTGAAATTTTCCATAACAGATATAAAGTCCAAAATGCAGAAATAAAAGCTCGACCTCGGGTGTAACTAAGTCATGAGAAATACTACAATTGTTCTAAAACATAACAAGACCAAAAATAGTCTAGTTTTTGCCAAAGTATACTAGAAGAAAGATAAAGAAGAAGAAAGGCGGGACTGCAAGGATGCTACCTCGCTATCTCCAGGGAAAATCGTGTCTAGAATAATCAGCAGCTGCTACTACGGCCTGAGATACCTGGATTTGCACACAAAGGTGTAGGGTAATGTGAGTACACCAACTTATTAAGTAACAAGTCCAAACTATGGATGGATAGGTAGTGATGAACAAAACCTCAGCAGATATAACACAATTAAGATTTACAGTAAAGTACGCATGCTGGCAATTCGAGTATTCAACTTAACAGTAAAATAAATACTAGTCCGAACAATGCAAAGTATAAATCTAAGCATGTCAATGCATAAATGCATGAAAATGTACCATGTATCTCCACTCTCAAGTCCTCGATCACTCGATATTGTATATGGATATCCGACCCAGGGAAGATCCACCCCGAAACATATATACACATCGCTAACAACATTCGCTTAATAGAGAGGAAGGCCATTCTAGCCCTATGGAAATGATCCATCTCCAGATATAAATACTTCGTACAAGAACCATGTCCAGGGAAGATCCATCCCTCAAAATATCAACTGCAGTCACTAGGGGTGTGTTACAAACTCCGGAGGGGCTCCTACAACCCAAGCACTATAATAATTATCAATATGTCCGTTGCGGCGTGCATCCCGATCCCATAACTATCACTCATAATCAGGATCTCAGCCTCACTCAGTCATCACTCTCCAGTCTCATACACACAGGCTCATAATGCCATAATACTAGCCCAAAACAATGATATGATATGCCAAATGATAACAACCGAGACTGAGATATGATATGATATGCATGAACAAGACTCAGTACAAAATATCAATGAAACTAATGAGATGACAATAAGAAACGACCACTCGGGTCTCAACAGTATTGGAATGAAGCCCTAAGATGATAATTAGCATGATTTAGAGTTCATTTACTTAATCACATAATCACAACACAAATATCAACAAGAAAGAGTCACTAAGCGGTGCCATAGAATGAACCAGGCCACAATTCTCACGGTGCATGCCCGCACGCCCGTCCCTTGGCATGTGCGTCACCTCAATACAATCATATAGCATATAGTTAGGGGTTTTGAACCCTCAGAACCAAGTTTGGAAGCATTACTTACCTCAAACCAAGTTAAATCCTACTCCGCTACTCCTTTGCCTCTAGAATCAGCCACCAAACGTCCAGAATCTAACCAAAAGAAATACAATGCAATCAATATAGGCCAAGGAATCAATTCCAAATGAAAAACTATCAATTCAACACAAAATCCCGAAATTCACCCAAACCCGACCCCTGGGTCCACTTCTCGAAATCCAACAAAAATTGCAAAACTAGAAACTCCTTTCACTCCCGAGTGTATACATACCAAAATCATAAAAATCTGACCCCAAATGGTCCCTCAAATCCTCAATCAAAACTCTCCAAAACTCAAGCCCTAACCCCTTCAACATCATACCAAATCCACATTAATTTCATGATTAAACAGTAGAAAAGCATCATAAACACAAGTATTAAATCCCAAATAACTTACCTTACTGATACCCTTGATTCCCTCTTGAAATCACTGCTTAGAGCTTAAAATCGGGACAACAATGGTGAAATGGGCAAAAATTCGCGAAAGAGCCTTTTTTTGCATTCCGTCCAGCACTTCATCTGCGGTCCTAATGCCACATCTACACATTTCACTTAAATCCCCAGCTTCCGTATCTGCGCCCCAAACCTCGCACCCATAAGCTCGTAGATGCGGTCCAACTTCTGCTTCTATGACCTATATCCGCTTCTACGGACCTCGCATTTGGTTCCCAATCCGCAGTTGTGAAAATAATAGAAGCAACAACTTCAACTGCTCAAACCAATTTCCAACTCTTCCATCAACAACCCCAATCCATCCCGAGACCCTCGGGGCCTCAACCAAAAATACCAACAAGTCACATATCACCATTCAAACTTATTCAAACCTTCAAAACACTAAAAACAAAATTAAAATACCAAATCACCCTCGGATTCAAGCCTAAGAACCTCCAAACTTACGAATTTCGCAAACTATACCGAAACCTGCCAAACCGCTTATAAATAACCTAAAATTTTGCACACACGTCACAAAGTGGACCTACTCCAATTTTTGGAATTCCATTCCAACCCCGATATCAAGATTTTCACTACCGACGAAAAAATGCCAAATTTCTAATTTCGCCAATTCAAGCCTAATTCTACCACAGACCTCCGGATCACATTTCGAACGCGCTCCCAAGTCCAAAATCACCTAACAAATCTAATTTAACCATATTAATTCCCATCTTAGGTTATTTACACAAAAGTCAATGTCCGGCTGACTTTTTCAACTTAGGTCTACTTTAAAGAGACTAAGTGTCTCATTCCTCTCCCAAAACCTTCCGAACTTGAACAAACCAACCCGATACCACACAATACAGTTAAACAAAATGTCACACTTCCTTTTTCACCCGCTATTACTACACCCCGGGAAGGGATATAATAAAAGGAAAGAGTTTTTCTAATTTAAGGACAGTCGGAACGGGATTTATTTATTTAAATTTAGAGTCTCCACTTGGGAGATTAATGGTGTCCCAAGTCACCGATTGAATCCCGAACCGAGAAAAGTTTGACTCTGTTAACAGTCTGCGAACCAGAAATCCGGATAAGGAATTCTGTTAACCCGGGAGAAGGTGTTAGGCATTCCCGGATTCCGTGGTTTTAGCACGGTCGCTCAACTGTTGTATTTGTTTTTATCTGATTTTCATAGATATTCCATTTTATGTGCATTTATTGATATTCCGCTTTATTATTTATTTTTTAAAAGAATTGCAACGTCGTGAAAATGTATTTCGGACCACACCGTACCAGTACGCCTGTGGCCTTTAACAC
>MDKF010187318.1:0-22010 GCA_026770625.1 Nicotiana glauca | reverse complement strand
AGGGAAGTATAATACAACTTTATCTTTCAAGTTAACATTCAGTAACATCATGCACCCAACTACCAAACTGGGGCATAAAAATTTTCTTTATTTGTCAATTTTTGTAAGCAGGCGCCCACCTGAAGAACAAGGGAATACATTTCAAAATCAGCAAGCAGGCGCCCACCTGAAGAACAAGGGAATATCTTTTCAAATGCAGCAAGCAGGCGCCCACCTGAAGAACAAGGGACTATCTTTTCAAATGCAGTAAGCAGGCGCCCACCTGAAGAACAAGAGAATATCTTTACAAATGCAGTAAGCAGGCACTCACCTGGAAAACAAGGGAAGTACCATTTGAAATTTAGCTTTGAGTTTTAATATCTGATAACATGATATGCCCAGTTACCAAACAGGGGTAGAAAATTTTCTTCGTTTTGTATGATTATCGTAAGCAGGCGCCCACCTGGAGAACAAGGGGATACTTTTTCAAGTAATCGCAAGCAGGAGTCCACCTGGAGAACAAGGGAATACTTTTTCAAGTAATCGCAAACAGGAGCCCACCTGAAGAACAAGGGAATACTTTTTCAAGCAATCACAAACAGGAGTCCACCTGAAGAATGGACACAATCAAAGTTATGTTGAAAGAATGCAAGATGCAAGATCAAGGCAATTCAAGAACACAAGACACCAGACATTATATAGGATTTTGTAAATCATAGGGCATAGCCTAGGATAGCTTCTTTTATCTTTACACGGTGTAATAAGGGCGTCAGCAAGCAGTAACAACAGCAACAGCAACGAAATCACAGCTCCTGGTAGTCCCAGCTACCCGACACTCCTGAACTACACTGACCTGATTCCTGTTTAGCCCAGGATATGTAGGCAATCTCTGAAGCAGGATGCGGTCAAACTTTTCAAAAATGCTTCACACGGAATATGCGAATGAGCAAAAATCCCTTATTATCGCTCACTTATCTTTGCACTGAAACTCTGCGTGTTCCCGAGCAAAGAGGGGCAGCTATGAGCATGTGATTTTTGCCCTAAGCAAATTATTCCTAAAATCTAAACTAAATGATTTTTTAAAAAAAAAATTCAAATATTTGTGGCATTTTTTGTGATTAATTAGTTGCATAATAATTCATAAAAATATATACAAAATACGCAGGAGTATTAGGATCTTAATTTTTTAATTTTGGCATTAATACATTTTTGAAAACAAATTAAAGAAATAGCATTTTTTATGTTTTAATTGAAAAATACCATAAAAAATAGAAATTAATTACTTTTAAAATTAGCAACAAAAAAAAAGAAGTAAATAAATACAAAAGGAAAATACAAAAATATAAAGTAAATAAAATACAAAAGAAATACAAGATAAGTCATATACATATACATAAATTGGGATGAAAAATTCAGTGGCCCAAAAAATCAAATTCATTTAATATAATTGACCCAGGCCCAAATATATTACCCGTCTGTTTGGCACTAAAACCAAACGACATCGTATAAGACCAATAAATCTGGGCCGTTAAAATTCTTGATCGAATAGTCAGGAATACAAGCCCATTAATAAACCAAACGACGACGTTTCAGTCATCAAATCATGGCCGTTCATTCAAATAATCCAAAGACCAGGATTGAATCATCACTAAACCAAACGACGTCGTGTATATGCCAATAAATCTCAGCCGTCAATTAAATCTAATCCAGCGGTCCCTAACAGTCTAAAGGTTTTAAATATACAAAATACATTATACCCGTTCATTTGTCATCTCTTTCATCTATACACCAAAACCCTAGCCGCCTCTTCTTTCCCCCTTCGCCTCTCACCAACCCCGCCGGAACCATACCGGCGGGATACGTAACCTACGCCGATGACCCTACCAATAACACCACAAAAAGCCCTGAGTCTCCTCTTCCACCCCTCATAACCAGTTTCCTTCGAAACAGGCTACATCCCTTCGAATATTCGTTCAAGTGTCGCCGGAACCCTACTCCGGCGAACACCATGTTAGCTTCTGCTTCCACCCTTAACACCCCAGAACCATCTAGGCTTCCCCTTTCCACCCCTCTAAATCTTTTTCCTCGAACACGCCTAGATCTCTTCGAATATTAGTTTAAATGTCGCCGGAACCCCACTCCGGCGAACACCACTTCGACCAATCAAGTCCAAAATCATACCAAACCACCCCTTTACCACCCTCATCACTATTGTAACAAGTTTCGAGCCCTAAAAAGTCACTGAAACGGCTCGAAATAAGATCTAAGGTTCGCCGGTGACCAAGAAATTCAAGAAATCGATGCCAAGACCTCTGAAGAACTCTGGAAATCTTTCACGACTAAAAAAGAAAACTCAAAAAAGAGACTGTCCATTAAAAAAATTCCAAAGCTAAGTTTCTTCTTTTTTTTATATATATTACCTCTGTTCCTTGGTTTTCTATTTCGTGCATGTAGTTTTTGTATGAGTTTTTGCTTGTTTTCCATTTCTTGACTTTTAAAATTCTATTTTTGTTAAAACCTACTGATTTTATAAGTAATTAGATATTAATTTGATTTTTAGAATGATTTTATTTGTTTGTTTCACTTTTCTGAAATTAGTCGATTCTATTAATTGTTAGATTTAATTAGTTTGAGATTAATCAGCACTAATTAGTTCGAATGTTTGTTAGTATATTTTGAGATTAGTTATTCGAATTGGTTATAGCTGTTAGTCCCTTAGTTATTAATAAATTCAATAGTTAAATTTGATTAAATTCTGAATAATCAGTTAGTTTATGATAAAATTCAAATAAATAATTCATGGGATGAAAGGATGGGAAAAGTGCTCGGTTACTTAGTAAAACATTTAAAATGCAGGGGTATTTTGGGAATCTTAAAAAGGGCCCTTAGTAATAAACCATAAGAAGTAGGGGCATTCTGGGTATAGAAAATGGGGTAATAGTAATAAGACTAAGGAGACAAGGGTAATATGGGTAGTAAAAAAGGCAATTAAGTAATTTTTAAATTGAAGTGAGGGCATAATGGGTATTACAAAGGGGTAGGAATATGGTAGAATTAACTAGAACATTCTAGAAAGGGCTGTAGTGTACATTTTAAATAAACAATTGCACTTACTTGTGCAACAAGTTAGAAATTAGAGGACTAATGAGCAAATAATTGAAATCTGAAGTTCCCTCCCATTTAAGTCTATAAATAGGCATGTATTTGCCTTCATTAGAGAGTTTTCGGAACCCTAAAAATTCTAAAAGCATTTTACAAGGTTTTGGGAGGAGCAATCTGAAATCTCTTTGAAATAATTCTGCTATTCTAGGTCTTCATCTCCGAAATTAACTCTTTTCAAAACTCAAAAATATCGAAAACAGTAGAAAAGTGCAAAGTCTCACTGGTTTATTAGTTTTGAAATCAAGTTGAAGTTTGTTAGATGATTCTGGTGATCTCTGGTGATCAAATTTGGTTGAAATGATGTCGTGTTAATTGAGTGCTTGGTTCTGTGGACTTCTGTCACTATTGTGGTTTAAATCTGGATATTTGAAGCTGTGTTTGGAGCTGTTTTGTGCTGATTCTGTTACTTTGTTGCTAGAGATCTAATTCGCTTCTTTCCTGAACTTTTATCTCAGGTACACAATTGTATCCTTCAAGCTTTGAATGAATGAAGTTCATCTCTGTTGCTTGTTCGTTGAAATCATTAGTGTTAACTGTATTTTGATCTATAGTCTCATTGCAAAATGTATAAAGGACTGTATAACTGAAACTCTTTTATGAATTTCGATTTAGCTTTATATCTCTGATAAACACTAGCATTAGCTTTGTAGGTTCAGAATAGGAACATTAGCAGAAAAATGAAATAGCTTTACATTCCTTAATATCGAGTATTGTAATTAAATTGACTGAGCTGTGGACTGTTTTTGTAACTATTTAGCCTATGAAGCTGTAGTTATGTCAAAATCCGAATACAAATGTGATGATTATTAGTATTAGATGCAAGTTTGCTGGAATAGTTGATTAAATTTCATTTGTCTAAATGATTCCAATAGGATTAGTGATTTGATACAAAGTTTGTTATAATAGGAATTCTCATAGATTACATATTCATTTTCTCTAATAAATCAGTAGAATTTATCTAGTCAATAAAGTTGTTGCTAATACATTTAAGTTTCAAATGAAAATTGAAAGTAGTCCTTGTTAGTTTTCAGTGGTTAACCGTTAATATTAAAGGACATTAGTAATATGGATTAAACCTCTAATTGAGTTTGTATGAAGTAGTATTTACTTTACGAATTAAGTATAATGAATTTTGGGCTCAACATTGGGCCCTATGTGATAGCGTTTGGACTCAGTCTGATGTTCAGAAACGAAAGGCCCTTTTCAAGCCACTGTGGCCTTAATAGGCCCAGTTTTAGACACAGTTGCTCATACGATTTTGATCGATTCAGAATTTTCGTTTGCATGAATATCCATGATCAAGGCCCAAAGATGTGATAATTTATAAGTCAAATTAAAATAATTTCAGAAATAATAAATAACTAGGATTTTCCTTTCATTTTAGAGACAAAATTAATTAGATAATTGTAATTACTTTTAAGTTGTCCTTTAACTAAAATGATGAGACGAGCCTCGCTAAAATTATAACATAGCTGCGGGGCCCTCAATGATTGTTAAAAGAAAAATATTAGATTTGGAAGGTCCATTTAGCAAATTTCACGGACTTTCCCAAAGTTAACAAGACGTAGATACTTTAGGCACGATTTATAATAATATTACCTTCATAATACGGATGCACATTTATGTGATCCAAATCCAAGTCTCAACGAAGTCAAAATGTGTTAAAAGTCACGGCCGTACTGGTACGACGTGGTAAGAAATATATTTTTACGACGTTGAATACTAAATGCACATAAAAATAGGACATATGAAATCAGATAAAAATCAATACAACAGTTGAGCGACCGTGCTAGAACCACGGAATTCGGGAGTGCCTAACACCTTCTCCCGGATTAACAGAATTCCTTATCCGGATTTCTAGTTCGCAGACTGTAACAGAGTCAAAACTTTCCTCGGGTCGGGATTCATCCGGTGACTTGGGACACCATTATTCTCCCAAGTGGTGACTCTGAAACTAAATAAATCCCGTTCCGACTGTCCTTAAATTGGAAAAACTCCTTCCTTTTATTATATCCCTTCTCGGGGTGTAGTAAATAGCTCGTAAAAAGGAGGTGTGACAGTAGGTACGTACTCCCAGATACGCGAACATGAAGTCATTGCCTTCATATGGAAGAATATCATCTATCATTTCGGCATCCTCAAAGAAATCAGCTGCGAGAACGGACGACAGTTCGTCGGTCAGAAGACGATAGAATTCTTCGACAAATGGCGCATTAAGCGAATACTCTCCACGCCATACCACCCCGTTGCCAACGGACAAGCAGAGTCTTCCAATAAAATAATACTGAGCATAGTGAAAAAGAAACTCGATGAAGCCAAAGGGCTATGGCCCGAGCTACTACCGGAATTATTGTGGGCGCACCAGACCACGCCAGAATCCTGCACAGGGGAAACGCCATATTCACTGGTCTACGGAACCGATGCAGTTATACCAGTCAAAGTCGGCGAACCAAGCTTGAGGTATTCACATACCAGCGGAACAGAGAACGACGTACATAGGCGTCAAGACCTTGACGAGGCCGAGAATAGAAGAGAAATGGCCCACATAAGAATGGTGGCTTAGAAACAACAAGTCGAAAGATACTACAACAAAAGAGCCAAAGTAAGACCACTCAAAGTGGGAGACTACGTCCTCAAAGCCAAAACATTGGCATCAAAAGACCCAAACGAAGGAAAACTGGGCACCAACTGGGACAGACCCTACAAAATCACAGCAGCAGCAGGTAAAGGAGCATTCCAATTAGAAACAATGGAAGGAAGAACTCTCCACAATAATTGGAATGTCGCCCACCTCAAGTATTTCCATTTCAAAAAGGCGTCTCCCGAGTCATACTCTTTTTCCCTTACCCGAATTTTGTCCCAATTGGGTTTTCTCGGGGAAGTTTTTAACGAGGCGGCAGAGGGGACACCTGGAGATATTTGCGGAACGAGTTTATCGTACCAACCACTCCATGCGCTCCCCTGGCTGACATGACAGAGGGACTGGACTAGCATGATCTCCAATGTATGAACGGCTAAGGCCATCTCCAATGTATGAACGGCTAAGGCCATCTCCAATGTATGAACGGCTAAGGCCATCTCAAATGTATAAACGGCTACAGCCATCTCCAACGTATAAATGGCTAAGGCCATCGTCGTCAATAAGTCGACCCAGCTCGACTATGACAAACGAGTAATTCGACCATAGTCGAGGTTACGTACATGGCTATGGCCATCTCCAACGTATAAATGGCTAAGGCCATCGTTGTCAATAAGTCGACCCAGCTCGACTACGACAAACGAGTAATTCGACGATAGTCGAAGTTATGTACATGGCTACGGCCATCTCCAATGTATAAATAGCTAAGACCATCATCATCAATAAGTCGACCCAGCTCGACTACGACAAACGAGTAATTCGACGACGATCGAAGTTACGTACACAGCTAAGGCCATCGACAATATTATCGCTAAAGACATCGTCATCAATAAGTCGACTACGGCACAAGGCACGTAAATAATAGAGGAAGCGATGCCATTATTAGCTAAAGCCACCACTATTTAGCATCGAAGCCTCATCCTATCGGCGAATAACACAAACAACGCTCGAGAAGCACATTGAGAATCCTACAAGTAAGCGAGCATCCGCTCTGCGGACACGAGATACCGAAAAATAAAAGATACAAAAGGAAGAGAATAACAGCAAAAGTATAACTTCCATTATCATCCAAAAATGCATGTACAAAAGGACCCATTTACACTTCCAAATACAACAAGACAGAATGTATACAAGTCCTAAGGGGCTTCGCCATTTTGCTCACCGTCCCCCGCCGGACCGCCATCTCTACTACCGCCTCCAGGATGATAAGTGGCAGAGATCCAGTAACCGAAACCTAGACGGTTAACGTTTTCAGAATTATAGCCCGCCCGATCTGGGGAGTCGGAACTATACCCGCAGGCTTCGCGGGCGATACGAGATATGCGTCGTTGCTCCTGGAGCTCCGCCTTAGTAGCTCGACCCACGACTAAGAATTCCTCGAGCACGACT
Source organism: Nicotiana glauca (assembly GCA_026770625.1). Classification (NCBI taxonomy): domain Eukaryota; kingdom Viridiplantae; phylum Streptophyta; class Magnoliopsida; order Solanales; family Solanaceae; genus Nicotiana; species Nicotiana glauca. The sequence goes on along the minus strand of MDKF010187318.1, from coordinate 14,842 downwards.
AGCTTGGCCTTAGCATACACCCACATCTCATGCGCCTCATGATGCGCATCCTCATTAGACCTTGGCACAGCAGTCTGCTTCCGCAGCTACCCCACGATCGACCTCCAGTTCCTCTTCCTTAGACTGGAGAAGAGTCTCTAGCTTAATATTCCTAGCCAAAGCGGCCACCAGCTGCTTATCAACTTGCTCCAGCTCAACCACCCTCCGTTTCAGCTGGGCCTCCGACTGCTCCAGGCCCTCACGAAAAACCAAAAATTCTGGGTCCTGCTTGAGTAGGTCCGCAAGCGCCTGATGCTTGGCACGACACTGCCGATATTTCTTTACCACCTTATTAAAAGCGGCTGCCTTCCATTGTGCTTTCCGCCTCCTCTCTACCTCCAAGATGAGAGTCTAAAAAAAAAGGAAAAAAGGGAAAGGCAAGTCAGTATGCATCAAAGTTAACTTTACGGCACATGAAGAAAATCAAAAACTACCTGAAAGGCCGCGCCAGCGACCCTCCGGGATAGTTCCCCGTCACTAACACCTTTTAGCACTTCACACTCAGCGGCCGTACATAATAGGGTCATATCCGTGGCGGCCTGCTTGCTGTGTTGCAACAGGTTATACCCTCTTGGGATCAGGATTCGACGGTTGGATCTACCTGTTGTCATCCCCATGCGGGCCGAACCCCTCGTTAACATATCTGCACCTGCATGGGCGGCCTCAGGATCCACCCTCTTGGCACCATCGCCCCCCTCTCTAACAGCAGCTGACGAGCCACTCTCCGGAGTGCGGGATGGGCTGGCGTCGGAAACTGCCCTCCCTTGGGGAGATGACCTCCCGTAACGGATGGCATCACCATAAAAACTGGCCTCGACCCTTGACGGGGCTCACTCGCCCTCTCGTCCTCTGTGGCTATCCCCTTTCCAGTTACCAACCAGCGTCTTTTCCTCTCCGGCGGCTCCTCACCCTCTGAAGCCTCCTCCACAGGTCGCGGGGATGGCATTGAAGGAGTCTCTTCGCTTGTGGGCATCGCCACAGGCACAACCTCATGCTAAGAAACCCCGGGAGAGTCATCACTAAGCGAGCAACAGGGTATGTCTCCACCCTCAGAGTCAATCCCCGCCCTAGGCGAAGTAACGACGTTCTTCTTCTTCTTAGGGGCACTCTGACCTGCCAACACGAATAAGTCAGGTAACAAAACCTAAGGGAACCTCCAAACCTTATCCAAAGAATTACCTAACGGGCCGTATCATTCACGAAATGCAGCCCAGGAACGACATTCCTCCGCATAATGAATCATTCTTTCCACCCACGATTTAATATTTTCAATGAGCTGGGGTGGAGAAGCCCTCGCTACAAAAAAAAAAAAGAGGAATGAAGAAAGCAAAGAAATCACAGTGGCCGTATGGTCAAGGTCGCAAGCAGTCATGAATTCTACAAATAAAGGTACTTACGTTCTGGATTCCATCTTTCCGGGAACCCTTTGGGATTCGACACCAGGTGCTCCATCCTGATGTAGAAGTATTTACACCAAAAGCGGCAGTTGGTCTTGTCGTCGGCTTTAACAACCAAGCCATCAAGCCACGACTTTTCAGCTGCAACATGGTACCCCTCAGGTAACCAGGGCTGAACAACAGTAAGAGGTGGTGAATCGAGATGCTGCACTCGGCCCTGGCCGCATATGTGGTCATAATCTGGCATACCTTCAAGGTGTAAGGAGTAAGCTGAGCCAGACGCACGTTAAAAAAATGGCAAAGCTCCTCCGTTAGGGGGTAGATTGGAAGACTATAATCGATCAAGAACGGGTACTCGTAGAATGTGCAGTACCCAGGCCGGTGCACATTGGCATAGTCTGTCCCAGCCAGAACCATTTCCATGTGGTCCGGAATATGGTGCATCTCTCGAAGATCATCTAAGTGGGATTGTAATAAATCACTATGCTCCCAGGGAAGGGCTGGGCTTTTAGTTGGAAAATCCCTGCGAATATGCATCTCCTTTAGGAGGACGTTGTCTACACTAAGAGGAACAAGGGCCTTCGCTGCCTTTTCCTCTTCGCCACCGGAAGAGGGCGGAACCCTAGATGGGGCATTATCTTTGGTCTTTTTACTAGTCTGGCCACGTTTGGTCATGTTATCCTATGTAAGAAATGAATCACTAACGACAGAAGGTGTGGTTTCAAAGAAGTGGGAGAGTCTCGCACGAAATAGCGGTTGCTAGAAAGAAAGGTAAAACATGAAGCGAGAAAAGGTTTTCCAAAGGTTCGAAAGATGAAATGAATTGAACCTTCCCTCTTTTATAGGGTTAGGATGCACAGAAATCGAAGAGGCATGATTCAAAACGGGTGCGGGAAACCAGAACATCACATCATCCTCTAAACCGACTCGGGAGTAAGTATAATTATGACACATGCGGGTGATGACATCATTTTGAAAAGGGAGCCATGCGTCAGTAGCTCGGCGATGCCATACATTTCACCTCATTCACGTCACCGCCTCCATAGTGAGGTCAAATTTTCTAAAGACGAGGTTTGCTTTTCCGCCCATTGAAGACGTCTACCGGATACGCCTCTAACGAGCGGAGGGACTAACTGTATGGGGTTAAATTTAGCCCTCAATGTCTCGACGCCGAAGGGTACGCCCAGTAAGCATCCACCTACTGAAGTAAGGGTACGACTTGGGCATGAGGACAAAGGCGATGCCAGCTAAAACTCAGCGTCCTCGCTAGGGAGACGTCGACTATTTGTACTTTTATGATTATTTCGAGGAATGCCTCATGCTATATAAAGGAGACCTTCCCATTGTAAAGGGGCATCAGTGTTATTATCAAGGAATACAACTCTCTCATTTTCTCCTATTTCTCTCTCTATCTCTACATCTAATGAACATTCATTCTCAAGTTCTTATTACCAGATCTACTATAATATTTTCATATTTTTATCTCTAGATTATATTGTATTTGATTACGATTTACCCATATTTATTTTTCGATTGTTTTTAAGCTTATAAAGTATATTGATAACTTTTGAGCCAAACAAATTGGATGGACACTATTCCTGGGGAAACAAAGCCCAATAGAAATGTGTTGACTTATCAAGAAAAGGTGTGTAATAAAATTACTGAATCCACTGAATGTCAAAGAAATTAAACAAATTAAAGTTTAAAAATTCCAACTGATATTTTAAAGAAAATGGGAACTTCCCCATAATATTATTAAAAAAAAGTAGAAAAAGGTAAAGCCACACTGATCTTATTGACGCAATCGGTGAAAAGATATTAAAGAACGGGGCGAAATGGTGTTAGTGAGAAATCGCTGAAATGATGGTGGTTATAGTGAAAGTAGTAGGGGGTGGTGGAAGAAGAGAATGAGAGGAGGAGTAAAACGGGTTGGAGGTGGTGAGTTGGCGTGCCACGTGGTGTTTACTTCACCAAAAAATTAGTGTCACGTGAATTAGCCGTCCACCTTCAACAACTTTAACGGAGTAGTTAATTTGAGCCATTTATGTAACATCAAGGGTATTGTTATATCTAAAGATTAATGAAAAGTAATATTAAATCTTTTGGCATAGTTGAGGGATAAATCATAAATTTAACTCTTTCACACCTTAAAATTGATCTTACCTTCTTTTGCAATAGTGTTGTAAAGACATTAAGGCCTCATTTGTACTTAGTGGATGTCTGAATCTTAATTATTCAGATCTCATATTGTTTAAATTTGATTTTAATTATTCAGATCTTAATCATTAAGTGTGTTTGTTTTTTTAATTTTTCAATCACTTATTGGTTCTAAATATGTCTTATTGATTAAAATATGTAACAAAGACTTAACATGCTATCATCCACACACTACTAACCGCTATCACCACCCATCATTATCACCTACCACCAAGTACTATCCAACGACAACCATAGTCAACCACCTCCGTCGACCACCACTGACAACCCCTATTCTCAAATGTAGCTGCCACTGCTATCATTATCGATTACCATCAACCCCAATCCCCCACTATCGACTACCACCACCCACCGCCCCCATCATTATCAACTAATGCCACCACCATCATCCTCAACCACAACCACCCACCCTCTCACTCAACTAACACCATCAATCATTACACCACCATCATCAACCATACCCGACATTGTCCACCATTATAAACTACCACCACTCACCACCACCTTCCTAAACCATAACTACAACTATCAATCACCACTAGCTTCTACCTAGAACCATCACCATCAATCAAAACCACCCCCGATAATCGTCTCCAGTTTGCATCCATAAGCTCCATCGCCAGCCATCATCACCACTAACTATCATATTATTTTTTAAAATATTAAATTAATTGGTATTATTGAACAAAATTTATTTATTAATTTTTAAATAAGGATAATTTTTATACTTCAAATGTTAAAAATATAAATAGTTTATTTCATTTAGTATTCAAATATTAATATACATCTTTAATATTAAGATATATATTTATATTCAAACATTTTATCTTAATACACATCTTAATATTTAGATGTGCATCTAGATGATATGTTAATCTATTTTTGCCTTAAAATAAATGAGGCCTAAATATCGAAAGAATATGGGTTACACATTTTTCATTCTAGAGGCATAGTTTGGGTCGAGTTTTGTATAATCAGTACTGGTAATAAATCAACAAAATAATACTAAGATGAAAGCAACCATGCTATTGAATCCATCAACCCCTCCTCCTTTTTGTAGAAACTCACAAACCCTAGAATCCTCCTCCTGTTCTCCATCATATTCTGCTTCAACGCTCTTCCCGTTTCATCCTCCTCTTAAAGTACGGCTTCGCTTCTTGTATTTTTGGTGTTTTATTGCCACAAGTTTTTTCTTTTGAAATACTAACAGTTCTATATGTTTTGCAGATTTATGGGTTCTTCGGAACTCGACTTTCCTTGCGGCAGGCGGTTAGTATTCGTTCACCTGGTGAATCAAAGCAGCTAGGTGTGCTTGCTTTTCCTCTTCCTTTTTTTTCTTTTTTGGGGTTAATTTTCTCCGTTTTCAACATTTTTATTTTTATATTAAATTCTATGAACCCATTTCCTTATGCGATTTAGTCCTTGACGATTAGTTTTCTTAAGGAGATACTGCCTACATTCTTTCCATTTTAGACCATCCAGTAACAATAAGTAGTACTCCCTCCGGTTCACAATAAGTGTCCAATTTGCTTTTTCATTTTAGTTTAAAATAAGTGTCCACTTATGTGATCAAGAAAAAATTCAATTTATTTTTACAAAATAACCCCTATGTACATATTCCTAAAAAGTTTTTTTACTCACATTAAATATTTAATTAGGGGTAGTTTAGTCATACTAGGTATTTTTGTATAGGATTTAGTACTTTTTTTAATGGGCGTGCTAAAAGCAAATTGGACACTTATTGTGAACCGGAGAGAGTATTACTTATGTTCCAGCTTATTTGGCCTTATTACTGTTTGATGAGTCAATTACTTTTTTATTATGATCCTCCAAAAAATTTATTTGACACTCATACTCCAAACCACTATTCTTTGGAATGAAGGGGGTACAGCTTTTACAATTTCAAGTATTCAAATTCATTTATCTTCGGATCGTGTTCTATGGAAAACTAATTTTATAACATTACTTGAATATTTTCCTCCACTATCATGACTCATGAGGTCAAATTAACACCTTAAACTAGTGTACTCACACACGGTTACCAAATTTACTGCGCAAGGAAATTCTTCTCTTCTTCCAATAGCCTGATATTTGGTGATTTGCATACGAAGCTAATTGTTTCTTGAGTTTATTTGATATGCAACAAAGAGATAAAACAATGTTGCTGGTTGGAATCTCAATTTAAATATTTAATCATGTTTTAGTTGCAAGTTAGCCATGCCTTACTTGGTTCCGTTGGTTGGCGCTTTCGAATTTCTCCCATTGGTAGAGGTAGATTTACACTGAATATGGAGTAATCTGCTTATTTGGCTGTTGTGCAGCTGTTAAGGCTGTAGTGACTCCAAATCCAGTAGTTGAGTTACCACTTACAGCAGAGAACATTGAGCGTGTATTGGATGAAGTTCGACCATACCTCATTGCTGATGGAGGCAATGTTGCATTGCATGAGATTGATGGAAATGTTGTGAAGTTAAAACTTCAAGGAGCATGTGGCTCCTGTCCAAGTGCTGTAGTGACCATGAAAATGGGAATTGAGCGCCGATTGATGGAAAAGATCCCACAAATTGTTGCAGTTGAATCAGTTCCAGATGAAGAAACTGGCCTTGAGCTTAATGAAGAAAACATTGAGATGGTAAATATTTCATTTTGGTTACGCATTTGTCTTTGGTTCACCTGAAGACAATGCCTTGAAGACAATGAATCTGAAATTGATAATCTCCAAGTATATTATTGGACAAGTTACTGGTAAAGAAAAATATATTATTGGACAAGTTAGTCATTTTCAAAATCTCTCCTCAGTCCTGTCAGAGATTTTGCATTTCTGGCTCTAGAACTATTCCATAGGATTGCCTAAATATTAGATATAGCAAACATAGGAACAGTTTGGTGCATTGAGGGACAGAAAGAGAGTAGAAAACAAATTTATCTGTGCAACCAAATGAAAGTCCCGGAGAAGTTGTAAATTGTGATGAGATCATATTCAGGAATTGGTCTAGATCTGGGTGAGATCATGTTTGAAATCTTATAAGAAAAATGAGATGTAAAGACTGCCAAAATGCAGTTGACCATATCTGTGATTTTGGGGAAATTTTATTACATTAGTTAGGGCAGAAAGTTGTAATGAAGTCATGGAAATGGTACTTATTTTGTTTGGCATTATGCATTCTCTCCTTCCCCTCTACATTATTTGACCATGCAGCACGTATTTTTTAGTTTGTTTGGGCATATGCATTGAAATTGCACGTTATTGATGAATCAGGAACCAGTTACAAATATTCTTAGGGTTCGACAAAACAGAGTTATATTACATGAGCCATGAATGATACCTGATATATGGTTTGTAGGTTCTTTATGGGTGTACTTCCATTTCTACTAGGTTTTCTTTTGTATTTTGAAGGATCCTTACGAAGTTAATCATATCCCATTCTATCACCGTGTACATCAAGCTTGTCATTACCCGACTGTTGATTAGAAGAACAAAGTCTCAGAACTATTTATATTATCTTTCCTTCAACCAATCCTTATGAAGTTAACCTTAGTCTGGTGCCAATATACGATTAAATAGCCTGCTCTCGAGGCTGTGGTTTCAGAAAAAAAGAAAAATGAAAAATGAGAAGACACTTGAAGCTTTTAGTAATTTATACAGGAAAGCAATGTTACGTGAACTTTGTGCACAATCTGATAGGAAAGGTTAAATCTTCTCATTCAGCCACCAGACTAGGAATGTCTGTACTAAAGAAGTCTGTAATTGCCAAAATCTAGCGGCGGCATCATACCTTTCTTCAGGAGTCCAGATTCCTACATTAGCATAATGGTGGTAGTAAAATTGCATTAAGTTGTTTGTCTACATCTTCTCTTTCCTTTTGAGGAAGTATTTATTATCATCGTTTGCTGAATAAGACTTACAGCCCTGTCCAAAGAATCAAAATGGGCAGCACAGATACCTATCATTGTCGATTTCCATTAAGTCTGGGCCGTGAATGATAGTGGTCTCGATTGCATCTATACATACACTATATAATCTTAGACTTCTATGCTGACTTTCAAGATTAAACCTAGGATTTTATTGATCTCTTTCTACAGCTACTTTCTCTCAAATCATCAATATGCTAACATACATTAAATCTGTCATTTGTTGCGTTATCTTTTTTTCTTTTCTTGCTTTCTCCCCTCAAGTTTCTTACCTCAGTTCTTACTTTTTACTTTAATATCCATTTTAGGTTCTTGAAGAATTAAGGCCATATCTTGTTGGGGCAGCTGGTGGAACTTTAGAACTAGTAGAAATTGAGGAGCCAATAATTAAAGTCCGAATCACAGGTCCTGCGGCAGGTGTAATTACTGTTCGTGTGGCTGTAACTCAGAAACTGCGTGAGAAAATTCCAGCTATAGCCGCAGTTCAACTTTTGCAGTAGACGTAAGTCCAATAGATTGGTTCAGTTCATTTGAAGCATTTTACGCACAGCTTGTGCCTGTGAAGAAGTAATATTATTGATACCAGTATTTCCCATATTACAGTTGATACCAGAGGTTACAGCTGAAGCAGGTATTCTTTGTACAGTTGAACTGCTGCATTTTCAGTCCACTTGTTCTTTGTTCTGATAAGACCCACAATAAGAACTATGTATTCAAAGAAATTATTTTAATCAGATTTCGTCTTGTGAGCAAGTTGATCATCTGGAGTCTCAAATGTTAAATGTACGTTCTTATTACCCATGGATTTGTACTTGCCTTAAATTCTGTATACAATGAGTTACTGCAATCCAGAGGAATGAATTAAGTGAAAGGGCATCAAGAATGGACAATACAGTATGGTTACCCATATTATCCGCTGGTTAACCTATTTTTTATCCGTATTAAATATAGGTCGGGTCTGATAATTTATCTGATTTTTCATTACCCGTTACGGCCCGAACCATATCCGACCCGACCCACCCGTTTGCCGCTCCTAGTTACATGTGGTAACTCTCAATTTGAACAAAATAACCATTGGTTAACTTCCCACTGGTATCAATTCTAGCCATGCAAATTGGCTTTCATATTAAAGGCCAAATACATAACTGAGCCCTTAAACTTGACATTTTTTATCACTTGGGCACTTAAACATAGAGTTGTTCCTATCAGACCCTTCAACTAAATCACATATGTGCTAATTAGACACTTTGTAGACCATTGAGAAAAACTTTTATAAAAATTATTGGATATGTAATTAGCTGCAGTTGTATATTTGATAGTTTTAAGGCTTTCTTCTTTGCTTATGAAACTTTACGGCACTAAAGTACGATTATAGGAGATACCATGAAAATTTTCGTAAGCACTTTGTAGTGACATAATTGAGTGCTTATGAAATTTTACGGCACTTGTAAGCTACTAGAATAAAACTTTACAAACTAGAAAACACAAGTAGTTGATAGAAGTTGTATTTTGACATTAACAACTTTTAACAACAATAGTACTTCAGCAAAAAAGCAAAGCTGTCAAATATACAAATTCAGCAGTTTCATAAGCAAAGAAGAAAGCCTTAAAAGCTATCAAATATACAACTGCAGCTAATTACATATCCAATAATTTTTATAAAAGTTTTTCTCAGATGGTCTACAAAGTGTCTAATTGACACATATGTGATTTAGTTGAAGGGTCTGATAGGAACAACTCTATGTTTAAGTGCCCAAGTGACAAAAAAAGCCAAGTTTAAGGGTCCAGTTATGTATTTGGCCCATATTAAATGTGTTAAACTCGGTTTTGGGAACAAAACAATATTTGCTCCATCGTGCTTTGCTGCTTTAACAAAATGCCGCACAAAGCTTTAGAGCAAAGGATCAGCAGAAGAATGTTGCAACCATATCTTTGTCATCCTGATATAGCATCCCTGTTTTGAACACACTGTACACAGCAAGGCAGCTGTTGTTTCTATACATATGAAGTGCAACATGTTGGGGCATCCTTGCCAAGAGTAAGTAGCATCCTTTTGTTTCTAATGGGTGGGGGAGCCAATTAGATATTTGCAGTTTCCAGTTTATCAAAATATGTAATTGGTAGAAACTATATTTTGGGTTTCACAAAATGTAAATTCAGAGAAACACCAACATGAAAAAAAATTATCACCAACCTTGTGGCAGAAACTTCTGATCTCCCCTCACCAAATAAGAGATGTCGATGTTCAATTCAATTAAAAAAGGAGAATATATAGAGGAAATTCTCATTGAAGAAGAGCATGTGTTGCATCTCATATCTTCAATGAACGTCTTGCAATTACATAGGGAGCACATGACAAATTATTCGCCAAGTGAAGAACCATTTGAGCTACGTCGCCAACTACTTGCAACTCTTGGTCTCTAGGATTTATAGTTGGATGAATACAACGGGGCGGGACGGGGCGGGTTAACTCTTCCCCTACTAAGGTTTTGCCCCGTTTAACTCCCTGTCCCATTTAGATCAAATTATGCCCTGCCCCGTTTATCCCTGCCCTACCCAATTTAGCCTCACAGTTACATATTCTTGATTTTTATTATCCAAATTTGAATGTTTCTTCTAATTTAATGCCTTTAAATGTCATTTTCAACTTCTCTTTTTAATTTCTGCAGTTCTCTAATTTATTGGATTCTGAACTTTTTGGAATTTACTTTTATAATGTTAAGCTATTTTGGTATTGTAATCTTCTCACGTGGGTTACTTTATGACAAACTCTTTTTTTTTTTTTAATTTGAGCTCAAATAGATTACTTCATATAACTTGGTAATATTTGAATTCTAATAAAGATTTGGGAGAGACTGTTGCGAGGTAATTAAAATAATTTCAATCTTAGTCAAATTATATGCTATTAAAATTAAAGATATAAAGCACAAAAGTAATAACAGAACTAGAGAACACTTCTTTTCGCAAATTCCAAAGTTCAGCTAACTTTGCCCCTGGAACTAAGTAAATGGTTATAAAGGTATTTTCATCAAGTATTTTTACCCGGTTATTTTATTTAAAATAATAAAATTTAAGCGTTTAATTAATAGTTGAAAAGTTAAAAAGTTGAAATGAGTAACAAATAACAGAAAACAGTACTCCATTAGTTTCTATTAGTATTGGGCACAGAAATCGACCCTTTTGATTTATAAGGTCAATTTCTATAGGATAGATCAAAAGGAAATTCTCCATTTACAGCTTATGACAAATTGTGTACCGTAATTCTTGAGAATAAAAGGTATATATAATCTAGAACATTCAGTAAACAAAGTAGCATCTGTGACCGAATGAGAACAGATATTTTCAGACTACACATAGTAGTTGAATTGAAGTCCTATTGCACATCTTATTTCTTTTGACATATTATACATAGCTTCTTACATATTTAAGGCCTTCATATTTATTTATTTATGAAATAAAGGAAAGGAGACATAACAATGAACAAATTGGGCCTCAAGCTACCCAATTACCAAGCAGCTCAGTAAAAATAGCACGAGCTAGCCAGTTTTCGGACTGACGATTCAAAAATAGCCAACGTTTGCAAAGTCATTGAAAAATAGCCACTATTTTGCTGCAACACGGAAAGTTCCAGCATAATATACTGGAGATCAGTGCACATGTGTATGAACTTCCAGCATATTATGCTGGAGCTCCAACACGCGGTAAGTTCCAGCAAAAATACTGGAGATTACTGGAACTCCATTATAATATACTGGAGCTCCAGTACAAGAGTATTTTTCCGAATTTTGAATAGTGTTTCCGTTCAGATTTATCTTTACATGAAAAAAGGCTAAATTTCGATTATGTTTGAAACTGTGGCTATTTTGAATGACCACTTTTAAATCTGGCTATTTTGAATTTCTCCCAGCAGCTCACTATTGGAAATAAGGGTTCATCTATCACCTGCCCTGCTCTAATAAAAATTTTCAAACATAAGTTCTACGTTTCCCTGCCCTATTAAACTATTTCCCCTGCCCTGCTCTATCCCGCCCAATTGCCATCCCTGAGTTTAGTATATACCCATGGCAAGGACATACATAGGAAAGGCAGAGTGCAATGGCGAAAAATAACCATTACTGAGATATTAGATTTGCCATGACCATAAAAAATAAATGAGAGTACTACTGTTACAGCAGAAGATTATAAAGAATGAGAAACTACATCGAACAAAAAACTAAAGAGGCTAACCTTCAATATAGAAACAGAAATTTCCAACTTCCAAAGCAATGTCGAGAATCTCCGCTGAAGTGCTCTCTATGTAGCCTCAGTTAACTTGTTCTTTATGAACTTGATATCCCTAGCCTCCTGTTTATTAGTATGATGCAACACATACCCATAAACACGACTCTGCTATATACAACAAATTTTCCAGGACAAATTTGATCTGATCCAAAATTTGTCATACCCCAATCTTGGGAGGTGCGATCAGCACAAGATGCCAGAAGGCTTGTGTGAACTGACGTCCATACTTAGATCATATAACAGACCAACAAGGCCACCAAGTGTAATGCCATAATTAATAAAGGTTCACAATTGATTATAAAAGGATCGCTAACATTTTATATACACACCATCATTATCAACAAAGTTATATACATACACCTGAACACTAGTTTGCAAAGCCTCTAAGAGTATTATAATACATAACTTGGTCAAGACAGAGCTCTACCATACCCAAAATGATTGGAACATATACTTCAATACCTATCAGCTTCTGAACAGTACTCTGGAGAAGTGGAGTGCGACGATCAACAGTTGGAACGTACATCCTACTGGGGAAGAACATCACTGGGTCTATCTACACATGTGGGCATGAGCACAACGCCCAAAAGAAAGGGGCATAAGTACGGAAAATGTACTGAGCATGCAAGACTACAAGGGTATATAAATCTAGAACATAACATAAGAGACCTAAACACGAGATTTCAACCTGAATGCCAAGTCACCGGGTGGTGTAAACTATAAAACTAAAGTACATATGCTTTATAAAAGGTTAATCCATTCATGTAGATTATGCATTAAATATGATATAATATAATATTACTCAGCCACTCTTAGGAGCATATCCTTTTATATCATACCTGTAACGATCCGGCTGGTCATTTTGAGTATTTTAGCCCCGATCCCCTAAATTATGCTTCATCTATACTACATTGTGTTTATGTAACTTTCCGGGGGTATTTGGTTTTGGTTTGGGGTGAGTCTCGGAGTGATATAGGACACATAGTCTCTAAGTTGGAAGGTTAAGTCGTAGGAGTTGACCATTGTTTGACTTGTGTGCAGAAGACTCTAGAATGGAGTTTTGATGGGTTTGATAGTTCCGTATGGTAATTTTGTTTTTAGGAGTGTGTCCGTATTTTGATTTGAAGGTCCGTAGGTCGTTTCGGCACGGTATTGTGAAAGTTGGAAAGTTGGAGGATTTTGAAAAGTTTGATCGAGAGTTAAATTTATTGATATCAGGGTCGGATACCGATTCCGAAAGTTGGAATAGGTCCGTAATGTAATTTATGATTTGTATGCAAAATTTGAGGTCAATCGGAGTTGTAGCCTGTTTGGCCAAGCTTTGTTTTGGGGCCAAAAGTACTTTTGGCCAAAAATTAAAGTATTTGGCCAAGATTTTGGAAGGAAAAAAATGCTTTTGAGGAGAAGTAGAAGCAGTTTTGGAGAAGCAGAAAAAAGTAGCTTCTCTCCAAAAATACTTTTCTGAGAAGGAAATTTGAGAAAAATACACGTAGAAGCAGTTTTCAAAAGCTTGGCCAAACACTAATTACTGCTCAAAAGTGCTTTTTTAATTAATTAGCCAAACACATACTAATTTCACCAAAATCACTTTTTTTTAAAAGTACTTTTGAGAAAAGCACTTCTCAAAATAAGTTGATTTTAGAAGCTTGCCCAAACGGGCTATTTATTTGGTATGAGTCAACATCGGTTTCAGAATTTGGAAGCTCAAAGTTCATAGGCTTGGATTTGGATTGCGATTCGTAGAATTTATGTTGTTGGGTGTAATTTTTGGCCTCGTGTAGATCCGTTAGGTATTTTGGAACTTGTAGGTATATTTGGACGGGGTCCCGAGGGCCCCGAGGGCCCCGAGTGTGAATCAGATTGAAGTCAAATCATTTGTGGACTTGTTGGATTGTTGAAGGTGCCCAACTTCTGAGGGAATGGCACATGTGCGCGCTCGCAAAAAGTGAGCCACTGTTCACATAAGCGATTTTGGCTTAACCCAGCTTGGAGCGTAGGTGTGAGGAGTTATCCGCATCTGCGAGTTCGCAGGTGCGGATAGAAGATCGTAGATGCGGACAAGGCAGACCTGGGCTATGGTCGCAGAAGCAGGGGGTTATCTGCAGAAGCGGGCTCGCAGGTGCGAGCCATGGTTCGCGGAAGTGAAAATTATGGACTTACGTGTTTTCCGCATCAGTGATGGTTTTTCCGCAGGTGGGGCATCACAGAAGCAACCCAAAGGCCGCAGAAGCGGAAGTCACTGGGCAAAAACAGGAATTTTTGAGGGTTTTGATTCATAATTCATTTTTGAATTTTGGGAGCTAGGTGGGAGACAAAATGTCACGACCCAAACTGGAGGGTCATGACTAGCACCCGGGCCATACTTGCCGAGCACCAACGTACATTTTATCTAACCTTTCTTATGGTCTTTAATGGTCGACGAGGTCAACATATATGGTAGACATGAATCATGAACAACAAAAAATGACAGATAATGGCATGAACATACGTAACATGGGCCGACAAGGCTGTCATGAAGCTATATATAAGGTACGAGCTGACAAGCTTTCGTGAGAGACAATACAACAAAAATTAGCCGACAAGGAAATCCAAACTATACATGAATCGACACCTATCTATGAGCCTCTAAAGGAACATAAGTGCTGCAATATTGCCGGTACTGGGCCCCAACAAGCCCATAATGCTATAACAAAAATACATACCAAGACCACGGCAAGTCCGAAGAAGGGATCTCACCAATAACTACTGAACTGGACTGCCTACTATGGCGGGGAAGATTTACCTACCCATCTATCAGGACCTGCAGCACGACATACAGTGTCCACAAATAAAAGGGACGTCAGTACGAATAAAGTATTGAGTATGTAAGGCATAAAATCATAAATAAGAACAATATTGTAAAAAGAGATAGAGAATATACAACATGTAACATCTAAGTACCTCTGAGGGATACTGACGTTAAATGCATGATACATAAACTTTTAAAAACATATGCC
>MU779712.1:61134-77911 GCA_026770625.1 Nicotiana glauca | reverse complement strand
CATGGCTAGCGATGGAACAATAGACCTCAAGGGAAAGGCCGGTGGTTTAGATCAGAAAAGAGTAACATGTGCACCAAAGTTGGTAACAATTAAAATGCTTTGGGGTTCACGTGAGACACAAAGCTTAGTAAGTGTCAATTCAGGAGCAATACAACAAATAGAAGTATGGGGATTCTAACGGAGAAGAGGTATATTCTGACAAAGGAAGTGGTCAGTTAAGGAACGATTAAGGTCTTCAAATGGAAATCAATTATCATGACAAATGAATGAGCAAAGCGGGCAGTGGTTAAATCAAGGAAAACAACATACATAGTGAGTGGGGGGCAATCAACATGCTTTGGGGATTCGTGTGAAATACAAAGGTTTGGTACATATCAATTCAGGAACAACGCAACAGATGAAGGATAAGGGTGAATGAATCAAAAGAATTCTTGTGATATCATGGACAAAGGGTGGTAAACCAGCAATAAGCCAGACTTTCCAAGAAAAATCAAAGTTAACACGGCAAATAAGGGGGCTATAGACCTCAAGGACCGGACCATGGGTTAATACAAGAAGGAACAACATACATATTTGAGTGGGGAGGTGCCAATTTAGGCAATGCAGCAAATGGAGGATGTTGGGCCACTTTCAAAGTTCAAGGCCACAAACCAACCATCACATTTTCAACTGACAAGATTTTCTTTGATTGAAACAGGGGCAGAAGTTTCGGAGAAGTCCTCCGTAAAGAAATGCAGGACCCAAACAGGTATGACTGGAAATTCTCAGGACCCTCCTGGAAAATGGGACTTAGTTTAAATTTCAAAACAATCATGAGAAACATAATTTGGCATAAAAGGAATATAAGTTCTTTCTAAAGTTTGCATGTTTAAGATAGGATACAATTAAGAGTTTTCAGGACCCTCCTGGATAATGGGACGTAGTTTTAAGGTCAGTCTAAATAACAAGACATAGTAGAAGTCGTACCTTTAGTAGATATAATTTAGGTTAAAATTGTCTTTTAACTAGAAGTTGTCAGGACCCTCCTGGATAATGGGGAGTAGTTAAGACCTCTTTGATAACAATGTAGTGGAAGTAATACCTTTGAAAGATATAACTTGGGTTCATAATTGTTAGGAATTGTCAGGACCTCCCTGGATAATAGGACTTAGTTTTCAGATTCTTGTAATAGTTGCTAAAATAGTTCATTTTCAAATTCTTATAATAGTTAGTAAAATAATTCAGTTTAACACTAACATTTGTACCCAGCCACCAAAGTGGGGCAGAAAATTTTCTTAGTTTTGTCTATTTTTGTTGAAATCAGGCGCCCACCTGGAGAACAAGGGAATACATTTCAAGTTCAACAATCAGGCGCCCACCTGGAGAACAAGGGAATACATTTCAAGTTCAACAATCAGGCGCCCACCTGGAGAACAAGGGAATACATTTTAAGTTCAAGCAATGAGGCGCCCACCTGAAGAATAAGGGAATACATTTCAAGCACAGCAGTCAGGCACCCACCTGAAGAATAAGGGAAGTATAATGCAAGTTTTATCTTTCAAGTTTTAATATTCGGTAACACAACGCGCCCAGTTATCAAACCGGGGCAGAAATTTTCTTCGTTTTGTATGGTTGTTGCAAGCAGGAGCCCACCTGAAGAATAAGGGAATATCTTTCAAATTCAGCAAGCAGGAGCCCACCTGAAGAATAAGGGAATATCTTTAAAAGTCAGCAAGCAGGAGCCCACCTGAAGAACAAGGGAATATCTTTCAAATTCAGCAAGCAGGAGCCCACATGAAGAACAAGGGAATATTTTTTCAAATTCAGCAAGCAGGAGCCCACTTGAAAAACAAGGGAATATCTTTTCAAAAGCAGCAAGCACGCACCCACCTGGAAAATAAGGGAAGTACAATCTAAATTTTAGCCTTTAATTTTAATATATGATAACACGATATGCCCAGTCACCATACTGGGGCAGAAATTTTTCTTTGTTTGTCTATTTTTGTCGCAATTAGGAACCCACCTGGAGAACAAGGGAATATATTTTCGAGCATTGCAAGCAAGAGCCCACCTGGAAAACAAGGGAACACTTTTCAAGCATCGCAAGCAAGAGCCCGCATGAAGAATAAAGGAATACCTTTCTCAAGCATCGTAAGCAGGAGCCTACCTGAAAAATGGACATATATTTCAAATTGTAGTAATCAAGATTCATCAAAAGAACGGCAAAACATCGTCAAGGCAACAACAAGAATCTCGTTGAAAGAACACAAGATACGAGTTCAAGGCAGCACAAGAGCAAGTTTGAAGGCATATATAGGATTTCTTATAACTCATAGAGTATAGCTTAGGCTAGCTTCTTTTTATCTTGACACGGTGTAATAAGGGGGTCAGCGAGTAGTAACAGCAGCAACAGCAGTAAAATCACAGCTCCCGGTAGTCCTAGCTACCAGACATTCCCGAACTACATTGATCTGATTCCTGTTTAGCCCAGGATATGTAGGCAACCTCTGAAGCAGGGTGCGGTCAAAACTTTTCACAATGCTTCACAACGGAATATTCGAACGGGCAAAAATCGCTCGTATTTGCTCACTTATCTTTGCACAAAAACTATTCGTATTTCCGAGCAAAGAGGGGCAGCTGTGAGCACGTGATTTTTGCCCTATATATGCGTTATTCCCATAAAATTCAAACAAAAGATTTTTCCTTATTTTTGAATTTTGTTGACTTTTGTGTTAATTGGTTGCATATTAATTCATATTAAAAATACAAAAAATATGCACTAGGAATTTAATTTGTAGTTAGTAGTATTAATTAGGTAGTAATTTGTTTAAGAATAAAAATTAAAAAAAATCACAAAAAATAGTTTCTTTGCACTTTTAATTGTTAAATATTGCATAGAGTTTTGAGTAATTTTTGGAGTTAAGTAGTGTAATATCAAATTTTATTAAAAAATTGGTTTTAATTTTTACAGAAAAATGCAAGATGAAAATATAAAAAAAAAATACATAAAATGGAAACTAAATACAAATAAAAGAAGTGTTTAGGTCATTAGCCTTGGGCTAAATCGAGCCCAATACTCTTCAGAACACGCCCAGGCCCAAATGATCTCCAACCCGGTCCGATCCCAAGAAGGACCAAACGACGTCGTTTTGTGTCCTTGAATCTGAGCCCTTGATTTCTCCAGATCATACAGCTTATAATTGATCTTCAATCTTTAATAAAAATGTCCAAAGTTTAATAACCCTAAAAACACAAACCCTCCTCCTCGTACAAGACCCCCCTGTAATGCCAGTAACGACCACCATAGCCTCCGCCCATCACCACTGCCTGCCGCCCCATCGCCGCTGGCCGGAAATCGCCGCCGCCACCGGCGGTCGTCCAATAACTCCCAAATTTCTACCACAAGATCGTCTCTTTCCCTTCATTATGAATCCGTGAATATTTCTTTTCAAATCCTATTGGAATTTCCCAGAATATCAAAACCCTAGCTGCCGCCATTTGCTCTCCGGTGGCGCCGCCGCTTTTGGTCGACCCCAAAATCATACCCTAGCTTCTTTTCACCCCCCACTCTCTAAATCTCTAATTAATTTCTCTCAAACCGTCCCCAACTTTCTCGAATCATAAGGCAAAACCCTAATGGGTCCCAACTGCTCTAAATCGACACTCATAATCCCCTGATGTTCCTTGAGATGAACCCAATGTTGAAGATTTCCAAACCTCGAGCTTAGGAATTAACAAAAAATGGCAGAACCCTAATCAGTGGGTTTTTTTCTCACTTTTTCTTCTTTTATGATTAATTTTCTTTTGTCGTTTTTTTTATCCTTAGTGCTGATTTGATAAATTGATTGACTAGATTAGCTTCGTTTAATTCTTAATTTTAGAGTCTGTTTTAAAATTTGTTAATGTTGCGATTAATTCTGGTAATTACTTCTGATTAATTTTGTTCGCTTAAATTCTGTTTTTGTGATAATTAGTATTAGTTTGGTTTGTAATACTGTTAAATATATGTTTTATTTCATTGATTTTAGTTTTAGCTTTTGGTATCTTCTTACTTTGCTAGTTGTGAATTGGCTATAGTTGAGCCCAAGTTAGTTAACCGTAGTCAGTTTTAACTAAGGAAAAGAATTGGAGTTTAGTTGATGGGTTTGGGTGTGGGCAGTAGTTTCAAGGAACTTTGGGGGTAGTTTGGGGAATAATAAAGAGAATAAATTCAGACTGGGGGAGGTCACATGTGAGGGGGAATTCAGGTTTTATTTGAAGAGGGTGTGGTGTTAGTTTTTGGGAGGAAATAAATAGAAGGTCCTAGAAGCCTATAATCATTTTTTGCTCGCCTATAAATAGGATCACATTTTCCTTGTTTCATAGGTTTTTGCACCCCAAAATTCTCCCAAAAAAATATCTGCCAAGTTTCAAATCTGAAATTAGAATTTCAGATCTCACTTTCTTCTTCTAGATCTAAATTCCTTCCAAAAAATCCAAAAACATTAAAAATCTTTAGAAAAGATCAAAAACACTGTTACATTGTTCAAGTTCTCTAAATTCAGTTTTGAATTCACTGTTTAAAGCTCATTTAGGATCAGAATTAGCTTGCTTTTCTTTGTTTCTGTTCTGAAAGCAAAGGTTTAGAGCGTTTGAAGGTGTTTGGGATGTGTTCAAGTGCTGTTGAATTTATTTTTAGATGCTGAACGTTTTCTGTAGCCTCCTGCCTTGAAAAATGTCAATTTCTGAGTTCATTCATGGTTTTTTGAGAAGCTGTTTAATTCAAATCTATTCCAAAATTGCTGCTGTTTGCTTACTGCTATTCAACTGACCTCAACCTCCTTCTTCTGTTGAAATTCTATTTCCAGGTACTTTTTAAGTTTCATTTGGTGTTGCAGAGCTGAATCTATGTGTATTTATCAAGTCAAAGAAATAAAATTTAGATCAATGTTAATTTGATATCAATTTGTGCGATGATGTGTCAATTTGAATTGTAGTTACACAGTAGTAGTAGTAGTAGTAGTAGTAGTAGTAAGGAATTGAATGATTTAAACAACTTGTATAATTTGTTATAATTTGATTGTAACAGGACTTTTGAGTTGAATATTAGAATTTTAGTTCATTAGCATGTGAAGCGATATAGGCCTGTTAATTTCATTTGAGTCATAGAAATTCCAGTTAGTAGTGAAATGAACTTTTACTTTCGATTTGAGTCATTTGCTCGAATTAATGTGAAGGTTTTTAAGATAGGCAACCCAATTGTTAACTTAGGCATCTGAAGATTAGTCACATATATTTGGTATTGAGATAGTTTATTCAATTTTAAATTCAAAAGCACTGAGGATTAGTTTGTTGCATTTGCCTGTATGCCTTTAAGTGGTTCAGACATTCAATGGACCTTATATCGAGTATGTCATGCTGCTTTCTTCATAGGCTCATCACGGCCTTGAATTAGCTAGTCTTTATTTTGAAATAACGCCCGGGCCATGTTACTACAAAAGTATAGCCCAACTTCAACCCTTCACTACCTTATCAATTGGGCCTAGTTTAAAGCCCAGAGCTGGAAATAGCTCAACAAACGAAAAATAAATAAATACTTTGGAATATGGTAAATTAATTCATAAATATGAAATCAAGTTTTGAATTAGGTAGCGGGTTCAAGCTAAAAGGATCTTTCCTTTTGTTTGAATCTGGACTTGAATTCGAGGCTTGAATTTATATTCGTGAGTTAATTAATCCTTAGAGACAAAACAAAAATAGAAAATTTAGTTGATTTAGTTTGGCCTTTAATAATAAAAAAATGAGACGAGCCTCGCCAAATCAAAATACACAATTGCGGGGCCCTCATTGATTATTTAATAAAAATACTTAGAAATTCGGCGGGCCGTTTAGCAAATTTCACGGGCTTCCCAAAAGATAACAACACGTTAGTCGCTTAGGTGCGCTTTAAATAAGATTACCTTCCTAAATACGGGTGTGCATTTCATGCGACCAAAATCTAAATCCGAAAATGTTGAATAAGATTGTGTCGAAGATCCGGGTGCATTTCATGTGACGTGATCCGAAAACACATTCTTAAACGACGTTCACTTTCTTAAATAAAATAATAATAGATAAAAGTGGTAAAT
This sequence comes from Nicotiana glauca, assembly GCA_026770625.1. Taxonomy (NCBI): domain Eukaryota; kingdom Viridiplantae; phylum Streptophyta; class Magnoliopsida; order Solanales; family Solanaceae; genus Nicotiana; species Nicotiana glauca. The sequence goes on along the minus strand of MU779712.1, from coordinate 71,825 downwards.
AATTTTAAAATTGCACTGTAGATTGAACATGTATTAAAATCAAAACTTAGCCAAATATAGCAGTTGAGCGACCGTGCTAGAACCACAGAACTTGGGAGTGCCTAACCCTTTCTCCCGGGTTAACAGAATTCCTTACCCGAATTTCTGGTTCGCGACTGTAATACAGAGTCAAACCCTTTCCTCGATTTGGGATTCAAATTGGTGACTTGGGACTCCATAAATCTCCCAAGTGGCGACTCTGAATCTTAAATAAAAAAAATCCCGTTTCGATTGTCCTTTAATTGGAAAAACTCCTTCTTTATTATATCCCTTCCCCGGGGTGTAGTAAAAGTCTAAAGCGTAAAAAGGAGGTGTGAAAGGCCCGGGGTCGGAATTTAGGAAATTCATTAAATAGCTAGAACTCGATCTTGTAAGCCTTTATTTACTAGTTCTTGCTTCGTTTGATTAGTTTGGGATTGTCCGGCTTCGAATTAAGGACTTGAGCTCTTTCTTGGAGATTGGGAGTTCACTTTGGAGCGAGGTGAGTCTCCTTTCTAACCTTGTAAGAGGGAAATTGTCCCCATAGGATTTTAAATAAGTAATTGTTGCTAAATGCGGGGGCTACGTGCGTACGAGGTAATGAGAGTCCGTATGTAGCTACTACATGAAAATTGTTCGGGTAGTTTAGGACCCATACATGCCTATTTGGGGAATATTTCTTACTTTAAAATTTCCAATATGATCTTTGTAAATTGTTAGAGACTTGAGAACATGAAAGTGAACATATAAAATTATTGAGCCTTATGTGCTTTTATTGATATTGTCTTGATGATTTTGGACCGGAACGATCGCCTCGGTGATAATAGATGCATCTATGGTTCGTGCCGCTCGACCCTCGGCAGTGCACATTTATTTCTGTTGGAGCGGTCCGTCGACCTCGGCATGTTTGTGCATGATTTATGTGTTTGCAGTTAATTATGATACTAGTACTAATTGCAATTTAAAGGAAGAAACTGGTAACTGGATTAAGGTAAGAATATGAGTAAAACCCTCTGGTGAACCTGTGTTATTGGTAATTTATTTTGTTGTATATTTCACTCTACTATATCATATTATTTGGACCTTAGTAAGTATCAAGTCGGCCTCTTGTCTCTACTTCTTCGAGATTAGACGGGATACTTACTGAGTACATGTGATTTATGTACTCATGCTGCACTTCTGTACTTAAATGTACAGGTTTTGAGGCAGGTGGATCTGGACAGTATTCGGGCGCACAGCAGTGAGTTAGCTCAGGGACTTCTACGATGAGCTGCCTTCATTCTCATGCCAATCCGCAGCTGGAGAAGTCCTTTCTTGTATTTATGATTTTCTATCTATTATGATTCAGACAGTAGGACAGTATTTTGTATATTTTTGTGTATACTCTATTGGTCGCCCGTAGCTAGTGACACCGGGTTCTGGCACACACACAGTATGGATATTCATTTTGGGGTCTATTTTGCTATGTCAGTACTTTATAGCTCTGCTGGTTTTCTTCATTTACTGGAAGTCTTTAGTATGTTGGTTTTGGGCTAAACTAAAATGGGTACTTAAATCATAATTCCGCACTTGGCTGGCCTAACTATTGTGTTAGGCGCCATCATGACCTATTTATGAAAAATGGGTCGTGACACTTAGACTTCGGGATGGACCGTTTAGCGAATTTCACGGTCTTCCCCAAAGATAATAAATGCGTAGTTGCTTTAGGCACGTATGTTAATAATATTACCTTCCTAAATATGGGTGCACATTTATGTGACCCAAATCTAAATCTCAACGAAGTCAAAATGTGTCAAAAAAAATCACGGGTGCACTGGTGCGACGTGGTTTGAGATGCATTTTCACGACGTTGCAATCCTTTAAAAAAAATAGTAATAAAAGCGGGTTACTAATAAAAGGCACATAAGTTAGAACATGTTTTGAAATCAGATAAAATCAAATACAACAGTTGAGCGACCTTGCTAGAACCACGAAATCCGTGAATGCCTAACACCTTCTCCCGGGTTAACAGAATTCCTTACTCGTATTTCTGGTTCGCGGACTGTTAATAGAGTCATATTTTCCTCGGTTCGGGATTCAATAGGTGACTTGGGACACCATTAATCTCCCAAGTGACGACTCTGAAATCTTAATAAATAAATCTCGTTCCTATTGTCCTTTAAGTGGAAAAACTCCTTTACGCCCCTGCAGGTGTAGGGAAAAAGGAGGTGTGACAGTTCTGGCGACTCTACTGGGGATAATAACCCAGAATATTTTGTTCAGGGTTCAGAATTCGAGCTAAGATAAATTTTTGTATTTGGTTATATTTGATTTTCCTACATATTTCATGCTTAATGTGCTAAATATTTACCGCTTTGATATTATCTGAACTGTATATAAACTATGCCGAAACCCTTCTCTTTTCACCTTCAGGGATGTGCTTACTGGTTGAGACTCCCTATTCTGTTAGTGTCAATACCTTAAAATAAGAAAGATACCGGACAAGTTACTAAGCCGGATGGCCTTTTGGTTCCCGGTACGTAGCCCCCTCCTCGACTCGAGTTGTCCGCTCGGGTACACAGTCTAGAACATATACCTAGGTTTTGAACTTAGAATAACTTGACTTCATGCTAGATCCCTAGTAGGAGCGCTTATTTGTATCACATGCATATGACTTAGGGGACTCAACACAGGGGTTGGGTCCGTCTAGGACAGGTAACCGGATATGAAACGACCACCATGATGCATTTTACGTGTTGCATTTATTTGTCTCGGACCCGCATGCTGACCGGCTCTTGAACATTGAGAATTTTTGTGAAATTGAGAAAAAGAGAAAAAAAGAGAGAAATAGCAGTATAAAGAATTAATTGTTTAGTTTTAGAAAAACTGATGCCCAAGTACTATCGAAACTCTACCGAAATTTCGAAAAAATGAAAAATGGAAATATTTTGTTTTTAATAGTTTGTTTTACTAAAAGCAAAGGAAAAATAGAAAAAGTGTCTTTATTTTTGGAAATTGTTCACAGAAAAAGAAAAAGAAAAAGAAAAGAATCTTTATTTTAGTTTGGGAAAAATAGGTTGTTTTATTGTTTGTTGAAAATGAAGAAAAGAGAAAGAAAATATTGACAATGAAAAAAATAAAGAGCGTGGGGTGTGAAAATAAAGCGAGTGGGGCCCATTTATGTTTTTTTTTTTACATTTTGTATAGGAAAAGAAATATGAACAATCCAAAAGAAATTTTTTTGCATTAGATCATTTTTCCAAAAAAAAAAAATTCAAATAGATTTTGCATTTTTATCATTTTCAAGAAAAGACAAAAAACATATGTTTAGTTGTTTTTTCGCCCGTATACAATTTGCCCGAACTACGCTGGTTTGATTCTCACCGGGTGTGAGATACGTAGGCAACCCTTGACAGGTCCAACCACCCCTTTTCAAAAATATAGCCAAAAATGTTAAAATTTTCATTTTTTCATAAATAAATCGGGCGATGCCGTTTTTGTCAAAAATAGCCGAATGTTCCCAAAGGGACGACGGAAGGCTGCTTTTGTGAGGACAACCACATTTGATCATTTGTTAAAAATTTTGGCCGGTTAGCTAATGCAGCCTTAAAATCTTCACCAGAAGTGCTGAAAGACCGTATTTGCAAACCAGGTTTGTTTTTGAAAAATAGGAATTTGAATGAAAAAAAAATATAGTGTCATTTTTACTTTTAGGTCAAATAAGTGATTAAATCACCTTAATAAATGTGCAGGATGAGCACGACTCAAAATGAACCTTTCTCAATCATGCATAAAATCCCTTTGGAGTTACGTCTGTGGTGGAACGATTTAGGAGGCGAAGGGCAAGATGAAGTCAAGAAATATTTGAAAGGGCTTACCGGTTTGCTAGAGATTGTGCCTCGGGGAGATATTATCAGAGCACTAGTGACGTGTTGGGACCCGGCACATAACGTGTTCCATTTTTCAGACTTTGAGCTTACCCCAACGTTAGAGGAAATAGCTAACTACATCGGAAAAGATGAGGTTCCCTTAAGGCACAAATACTTGGTTGCCCCGAGAACTGTAGCTGTACACAGATTTTTAGACTCTCTGAAGATACGTAGGACGATTCACAACACAGATTTGGCAAATGGTTTTTGCACCCCACACTTCATATACCATAGATATGGCCACATCGGAGGAGTCAATAATCCGGAAAGCAAGATATGTAGTAATGGTAACCGTCAAAAATGGGAGGAGCATAGGCGTGTCGCTTTCATGGTATTTTTTCTGGGGCTTGTGGTATTTCCAAGGAAAGACGGAAACATTGACATAAAAATAGCCGGGGTCGTCAGTACTCTAATGACTCAAACAAAAGCACTTTCGCACCTATGATATTAGCCGATATCTTCCGTGCTCTTACATCCTGCAAGGCCGGGAAAGACTTCTTCGAGGGATGCAATCTACTGTTACAAATGTGGATGACCGAGCATTTGTGCCATTGTCCTTAGTTTTTGAGCTACGGATCTCCAGAGAAAACCTGCATAGAAGTGTTTTACACAAGGACTAAAGGGGTCAATTTGCCGGAAGGATTCACAGGTTGAACAAAATATTTTCGGTCCCTCGCTGCTATTCAAATAGAATGGACATTTGGATGGTTTCCTGTTGATGAAATCATATGTATGCCAGCAGCAAGGCCGTATTTCCTCTTGATGGGTCTTAGAAGCATTCAGCCTTACGCCCCGTACCGGGTACTAAGACAACTCGGGAGATGCCAGATAGTGCCCAAGGACGATGATCTTAGTTTGCAAGTGGTTGAGATTGGTCCTGACGGCCAATTTCCTGAAGCAAAGGTTCGCCAGGTTTGGAGCGAATGTCAATATTTGACGGCGAATACTTATGTCCGGGATCGAGCCAAAGGAGAAGTGTCACCTGATTATCAGGCTTGGTATAGAAGGGACGTGGCATTTGGAAGGCCAGCCAAAAGGCCTCACCTCCAGGAGTTTGCTAAATAGTCACAAGAGCAGTGGGCCTGGTTAGACAAAAAAAATGCGTACAGGGCAAAAATAGGAGAGTTGGAAAAGCAGGTCCAAGACCTTAGGTTTGAAAACAACGTGCAAGCTGCGGCCGACGAGGGAGAGAAAAAGAGATTGGCAAAGGAGAATGAGGCCTTACGAGCTCAAATCCAAAAAATGAAGATAGCAGCTGAAAACCCTGTTAGGAGAGCCAAAGATGCAAAGCTTATAGAAAATTTAAGGCAAAAAGTAAATGACTACAGTTTCGACCTCAACAAAGCAGAAAGGGAACTAGCCGGGGTTCAAAAACTGTTGGCTAAAAATGCAGAGGAATGAGCCCGCATGATTCAGCAGTTGAAAAAAGAACATGATAATGAGGTTGCAGGATTAAAGAAAAGGGTCATCACCGTAGAAAACAGAAAGATCAAACAAGAAAAAGAGTTCAGGGTTGAAAGGGAGCACTGCTATACAGCTTTATCACAATTAGAAATGGACCTGCAACAACTCCAGGAGCGGAATCAGCAGACTTTGGAAGCCAGGGCCGAACAAATAGAGCAATTGCTTCAGGAAAAAGACATAATCAGAGAAATAATCCTAGCTATTGCTCATTACATCACCAGAAAATGCCAAATATGCGAGAATATGACTCAGACTACCTTCTTTGCCTCAGTGATGATATTTGTGAAACAGATAATGAGTGACCTGGACAGACTCCAAGAGAAACTTGCACATAGGCCCGCGGCGAGACCGAACGATGTTTCGCGGGTACCAGGAGCTTTAATGTATTCATGAATTGTCATTAGAGTCTGTATTTTCTTTCACTAGAGTCTTTCGGTTATCTGGGTTTGTGCTTTCTTTTCAAGTCAGTCAGCACTTTCATTTTAAAGTAGAATAATTGTTTTTGTAGCCCGTCTTGTCGGTTAAAGTTTGTTAGTTGTCTTCATGCGTCAGTCTCGAGTCCTTGTAATTGAAATGTTTGGCTATTATTAAAATTGAAAATTCCAAAAACATGTTATCCATATTTCATATTTATTGCATTTGATCTGATTCGGGCATGGGCACGATGCGTAGGCAATCCCTATAGGATCCGACCACAGCCATATGAAAGAGGAAAATACAGTGAGAATAAAAGCCAAAATGAAAAGAAGAGCGGAGCGGTAAAACAAAATGGGAGAGAAAAAGAGAAAAGATCTGCAACAAAGAAACAATGGCAAAATAAAAGAAACAAGTCAAGGATAAAAGAAAGACGTCACAGTCAAAGCCGGGATGACGCAAGCGGTCGAGCAAATGCATGTTAGAAACCAATAACTGCCTAGGCGCATTCATGCCCAAATGTGCGATTATCGATTTGATTATGCTCTAACCGCTAACAATGTTGTTGTTGATGATGAGTCCAGATAGGTGGTTCAGTTGACTGACATTCTGGCAACCCACCCATACAACACCCGCTCTAAAGATAAGTAAAAAATGGTCAATCAAGAGTTAGAAGCACCCATCATCGACCCATCCAGGGAGGAAGAAGTTGCGGATGTCAACGCCATGAAAGAGGAGATGTATAAATTGAAGCAACAGATGGCCGAAATGTACCAGGCTTGGGCAAAAGGACACCCACTACCAACTTACCCTGCTAACCCTACCTACATCCCACCATTAGCTCAGCCACAATATCCTCCTACAGTCAATTCCTCTCCGGCTTACACTGCTTATCAGCAATACTACGCAACTACCTCCCAAACACCACCACCTCTACCACCCAAGCAAATCCCATGCCCTCCACCTCCAACCACTCCCGTGTTTGTGGCTCCTCCACCCGCCACATTACAGAGATCTTCTAGTGAACCCCTATTTCAAACCCAGGAAACCCACTACTACCCACCGGAACCCACCTTCAAACCGCCAGAACCATATCCTTACACTCCCCTTCTTGATATCTCAGCTAAAGAAGAGAAGCTTTCTAAAAACCCTGAGCAGGAAGAAATGATATGAAAGGTGAAAAGCTTGGAACAATCGTTTAGAAATATTCAAGGTCTAGGAGGATAGGTGAGTGTCGCTTACAAGGACTTGTGCTTGTTTCCTGACGTCCAATTGCCTGCGGGATTCAAGTTACCAAATTTTGATCTGTATGACGGACATAGTGACCCAGTAGCACATCTGTGGGGATTTTGTAGCAAGATGAGAGGCGCTGGGGGAAGGAATGAGTTATTAATGGCATACTTTAGTCAAAGTCTCAGTGGTGCTTCTTTGGAATGGTACACACGGCAAGATCATGCTCGATGGTACACCTGGGACGATTTGGCCCAGGCATTTGCAGGCCATTTTCAGTACAACTTAGAGATCGTCCCGGACCGGCTGTCATTGACCAAAATTGAGAAGAAGCCAGGGGAAAGCTTCAGAGAGTACGGTTTTCGGTGGAGAGAACAGGCCGCCAGAGTTGATCCTCCAATGAAGGAAGGCGAGATGGTCGATTATTTTCTACAGGCTCTGGAGCCTACTTATTATGGTCATCTGGTGTCAGCAGTTCGGAAAACTTTTAATGAGGTGGTGAAAATGGGAAGTATGGTGGAAGAAGGTCTCAAGACTAAAAAAATTATGAGCTATTCGGCGATTAAAGCAACTACCCAGGCCATCCAGAGCGGCACTGGAGGGGTATTGGGCAAGAAGAAAAAAGAAGATGTTACAGCAGTGGAATCAAGAGCATGGTCCAGGGGTCCATCACCATATTATCACCAACCACGCCTCCATCCCCAAACCTACCCACACAGCCCATATGGCCCGCCATAACACTACTATCCACCTCCAGTTCCCTACTTCTCCGTCCACCATGCCCAAGCATACCCCCAACCTCAGACACCATGGTGTGCACCAACCCCACAAAATACCTACCATACTCAAAACACATATCCACCTCCGAGAGCCTACAAAAACCCCACTGGACCCGATTTTCGACCCAACCTCGCTTCCAAGAATGACAGGCTGCAGAAGAAGAAAACTTTCGCACCATTGGGAGAATCCTACACCAGCTTATACCACAGATTGAGACAATTGGGCATGTTAAGTCCAATTGAACCCAAAATACGAAATCCTCCTCCAAGGAACCTGGACCATTCGGTGAATTGTGAGTATTGCTCGGGTGCCCCACGGCATGATACAAAGAAGTGCTGGCATTTGAAAACGGCCATCCAAGAGCTCATTGATACCCACCGGATTGAAGTACAGGCTCCGGAGACACCCAACATCACTCAGAATCCATTACCAACCCATCACGAGACTCACATGATCGAGTAAGTACAGAAGGGAGAGTACAAGAAGCCTTCACAAACCGTAATGATGATCAGGGCCAGTGAGAACAGAGCAAATGAGAAAGTAATTGATGAGAAGGCATTGGTCACAGTAGAACAGACAGTCAGCAAACTAGTGATGGCAGTAAAACAAGAACCCGTTAAAGTTGTTAAGCCTGTTGTGATTGTAAAGGGCGCTCGCACAGAGCCGATTATCATCAAACCGGTGACTCAGTTACCAGTGGTTAGTGAAAAGGCCATCCCATGGAACTATGATCGAGTGACTGTGATGTACAAGGGGAAGGAAGTTAAAGAAGAATTTTGTGAAACCCATGGACTGACCCGTTCAGGGAGATGCTTTGCCCCTGAGGAGCTGAGAAAGGTTAAAGCAGCCAAAGACAATCCAACACCAGTAAAGAGGGCCGTAACTGAAGAAGAGGCTGAAGAATTCTTAAAGAAAATGAAGGCGTAAGATTATTCCATTGTAGAACAGTTGAGGAAAACTCCACGCAGATTTCACTGCTGTCTCTATTGATTCATTCGGATGAGCATCGCCGGGCGTTGATGAAGATTCTAAATGAAGCCCATGTTCCGGATAAGATCTCTGTAAATCATCTAGAGAAGATAGTAAATAAGATTTTTGAGGTCAACATGATTACGTTTTCCGATGATGAGTTTCCTTTGGAGGGTACTGAGCATAATAGGGCACTTTATCTCACAGTGAAGTGTGAAGACTCTGTGGTTACTCGAGTATTGATTGACAATGGTTCTAGCGCAAACATTTTACCTCTCTCCACCCTGGAAAAGTTAAAAGTGGTCAGTGAGAGAATCTAGAAGAATAGCGTCTGCGTGCGAGGATTTGATGGAGGGGGAAAAGACACGGTTGGGGACATCGTGTTAGAACTGACAATAGGACCAGTTGAATTCACAAGGGAGTTCCAAGTGCTCGACGTGGCAGTCTCTTACAATCTCTTATTGGGTCGGCCCTGGATTCATGCCACAAAAGTTGTGTCGTCTACCTTGCATCAGATGGTCAAATTTGAATGGGACCGACAGGAAATCATTGTGCATGGAGAGGATAGTTCATGTAATACCATTATGCCTTTCGATGAAGCTGAGGACGACAAAGGTCCATGGGTTTACCAAGTCTTGGACACAGTGTCATTTGCCAAAATTCCGGAAGGAGGATGTATTCCTAAGCCTAGAATAGCTGATGCATCTGTCATAGTGGCTTCAGAAATGATAAAGAATGGATTCTTACCTGGAAAAGGCTTGGGTGCCTCGTTACAGGGCATCATACAGCCGGTATCTCTTCCTGGAAACTTGGATACTTCCGGGTTAGGCTTTAAGCCCACTACTGCTGACATAAGGCGAGCTAAGCAGATGAAAAAGAGAGCATGGACCCTTCCAAAACCCATACCCCGCCTATCCCGTTCCTTTGTCCGGCCTGGTACTAAGAGGCGCCCAGCAACGGTAATGCTTCATTCTGTAATGATGGAACCCGACAAGGAGATGATGGAAAGGTTTGAAAAGCGGTTTGATGAGGTGAATATGGTAGAGGCAGGCGAAGTCCAAGCAAAGCAGATGTGCAGTTCGTGNATGTCGGGTTTAAGTACCGATTTGGTGGTCCACAAATTGCCCACCGACCCAGCATGCCCTCCTGTCAAGCAGAAGCAGAGGAAATTCAAAACAGATATTAGTGTGAAAATCAAAGAAGAGGTCACCAAGCAGTTTGATGCGAAGGTCCTCCAGGTCACCCGGTATCCCACCTGGTTAGCTAATGTTGTGCCTGTACCAAAGAAGGATGGGAAGACCAAAGTGTGCGTTGATTACCGTGATCTCAATAAGGCGAGTCCAAAAGACAACTTCCCACTTCCAAATATCCATATATTGATTGACAACTATGCCAAACATGTGATTGGTTCCTTCGTGGATTGTTATGCGGGTTATCACCAGATTTTGATGGATGAGGAAGATGCGTAAAAGACAACATTCATCGCGCCTTGGGGGACGTATTATTATAGGGTTATGCCATTTGGGTTGAAGAACACAGGGGCAACATATATGAGGGCGATGACCACCATGTTCCATGATATGATACATCGGGAAATTGAGGTCTATGTCGACGACGTGATCATAAAGTCAAGGACGCAATGTGACCATGTTAAAGACCTGAGGAAATTTTTCCAGAGGCTTCGCAGGTACAACCTCAAACTTAATCTAGTGAAATGTGCATTCGAAGTTCCGTCAGGGAATTTGTTGGTGTTTGTGGTAAGTCGACGCAGTATTGAGTTAGACCCGTCCAAAATCAAAGCCATTTAGGAGTTACCACCGCCAAGAAGCAAGAAAGAGGTGATGAGTTTGCTCGGCATGTTGAATTATATCAGCAGGTTCATTGCCCAGCTTACGACGACTTGCGAGC
>MU779712.1:31980-49349 GCA_026770625.1 Nicotiana glauca | reverse complement strand
AGCAGCACGGACGATTCAAGGACTAGGTGAGCTGCAAATTGCGAGGCGACCTGTAGCTAGTGTAGTTCTTTTATGTACTTTGATTACTTATTTCCTGTCCACTGTATTCCGCACAGAGGTTGTATTTTATTTCATTATCAGTAGTCGCTCATGAACTTGTGACACCGGGTTCTGGGATGGTTTTCGAAAGGTTTGATTTAATTGTTATTGTTAATTTGAATTGAAGCAAAACCCTTTTATTTGTGAAAATGGAAGGAAATTTCTGGAATTTGATGTATTTTAAAAGGATTTTTAAATCGGTAATCTAATTGGCTGGCCTAACAGCGGTGTCTGGCGCCACCACAACCCTTAGTGGATTTTGGGTCGTGACAGCTACCCTCATCTCGAATCCCTGGTCACCTTCCCTCGAATCATCACCAGATTCTTCGAATCTTGATTCAAAAACCCGGCTAAAATGTTAAGTCGTCCAAACTCCCCCAAATTCACACCCTACAATCCCTGGACCTCCCTCACCCCTAATCCTTAACTAAATCCCTTCAAACCCCACTGAAACTGGACGGATATTGAATCTAGGGTTCACACGTTTCTGGGATGTTTTGAGGATTTTTTTAAGTCGAGTGAACTCAGGTTAATATTATAGGTTTATTTCTTATGGAATGAACGTATAATATTAACTTGAAGTTAATTTCAAAGATTTTCTCATGAAGACCGAATTCCAGTGAGTTTTCTTCTCTTCCTTTTCTTTCGTTTTTAGTTTGATTCATTGTTTTGTTCAATCGAGCATATTTTTAATTTCTAGTTTAGTTTAAGTTTGTCTCTACAATTGTTATGAATGTTTAGGGTAATCTTTTAGGGTTAATTTTCATTTCTTTTGTTTAAGTTCTGATTCGATTTTGGTTTTTTGTTGGTTAAAGGCTCAAATGCTAATTGGTTGTTAGTATAATTAGGCTTTCTCTTTGTTCTGTTCATGTGAAGTTTAATTTGGGACTTGACCTGATTCAGCAATTAGTTAATTTTTATATTTAATAGAGGTTTTCAGCTCAGCAGTATAAAGTTTGAATTCCTTCTAATCTGTTCAAATAAAATTTTAGTTTGTTTTTGTCTGTTTGATTTCAGTTTATGATTTTATTTGTTAGTGATTAATTCAATGATAGTGTTATTTGGTATTGATTAGTTCAGAGTTTTAATTAGGTTTAAGGTTTGGATATAGCTAAGTAGTCTAGTTGAATTAACTTTAGTAAGGTCTTAACTAAGGGTAAGGGCATGTTTTAGTTAACTGAAGTTAGTAATTTCAGGTGGCAAATAAGGGTAGTTTGGGCATAGAAAAGGGCTATTTTATGAAGAATAGTAAATTTAAAATCAAAACAAGGGTAATATAGGTATTCTGTAGTTAAAATTAAAACCCTAGGACCTTCTAGAAGGGGGCTTTAGTATAAGTTTCAGACTTTTAAGAGTAGTAACTTGGATAACAAGTCAAAAATTGGAGGTTTAATAAGTAAAATCTGAAATTAAAAGGGAGGGAAAATGAGTAAAAACTTCCAGAACTTTCTGCTCCCTTTTCTGCCTATAAAAGGCATGTTTAGTGCCTTGGAAGAAGGGAGAAACCCTCTGAAAAATTCCCAAAGTTTTGAGCCTCAAATATTCCCCCAAAATATTCTCTAGTTTCAGATTCGAAAGGAGATCTAGAATTTGAAATTTTCTTTTAGAATTTTAAGCTTTCTATAGAAAAACAAAAAACAACAAAAACTCTTTAAAAACCCAAAAACAACACACTGTTCCATTGGTATTTGTAGTTTAATTTCAAGTGTAGTTGCTACTTTGCTCCTCTTAGTTCATGATTTGAATTGCTGGAAGTTTTCTAAGGTTTGTGGTTTCAATTTCCAGCTTGATTGGTGCGGTTTGAACCATTCTGGTTGTGTGACTGGTTCTCTGAAAGTACTGGTTCAATTTCAAGCTCATTTGAGCTTATTCAAGTTGTTTGTGGTTGAGTATTCTGGTTCAATTTGGTTTTGAATTTCTCCTGGGTTGCTGAATTCACTACTGGGCTAGTTGTTGGACCTCTGCTGTTATTGCTACTGACTTATTATGCTTCTTCTTAATTTCGAATCCCAGGTACACATCTTGAGATCAATCTGATGTAATTTTGTCCAGTGGAAATGTAATTGCAGCCTGATATTTGCTGTGGCCTTTACTGTTCTATCAGTCCATTAAATTGTAGTTAGTTCTAGGATTTGTTTTGATGAATTCATTACTTTAGTTTGTCTGTAATGAATTAGTATGGATTATTAATTTGTCATAGACTGTTTGGATTTTTGATCTAATGATAGTTCGTTCGCCAGTTTGTAGTTTAATTTCATGTTGTATAGTATGATTTTAAAATCAGAAGATAGTCAGAACAACAAATGGTTTCGTGATCCGTAGTCCTCACTTGTTTTACTAACTGGTATTTTAATCCGGAAGTCACAATACTTGTGTTTAGTAATGATAATTCTGAATTAGTTTGGGAAAGACGTTCATATTGTCATATGTTAATTCAAAATCATGAATCAAAAGCAGTTAGGATGTAGTCATCTCAAAATGATCCAGCCACTTTGAAACTAATTCATAAAATTTCGTTAGTTAGTAAATTGCTTAAGGGCTCGGTTTTGTAAAATTTCTTAATTAGTTTAGAATTGAAATATGCCCTTTCATTGTCACTGTGTGGGTTCGATATTGGCTTAGACGACACAGCCGCCTGGACCTGCCTTTTGCTTACGTTGGGCCCAAATAATTCCCTTCAAGAGGCTTGGCATCGAAGCCTGTCTGCTGCAATTGTTCAAAAGCGGACTCATTTAGTCCATTAATTTGGACTTGGCTTGAAGGTTTCAATTCACGGTTTAGTAATATATTTGGGCCTTCGGGTTAGATAGCGTGTCTAAACTAAAAGGCTTTCCCTTTTGTTTGAATCAGAACTTGAACTTGAAGCCCAAATTCCTTGTTCACTTTAAACAAAAGCACACTTGATTAATTAGGATTCCTTAGAGACAAAATTAAATAGAAAGTTATAGCTTGCTCTTGGATGGCCTTTAAATAAAAATGAGATGAGCCTCACCAAACAAAACTCATATATTGCGGGGCCCTCAATATATGTTTATACAAAATACTTAGACTTCGGGATGGACCGTTTAGAGAATTTCACGGTCTTCCCCAAAGATAATAAATGTGTAGTTGCTTTAGGCGCGTGTGTTAATAATATTACCTTCCTATATATGGGTGCACATTTATGTGACCCAAATATAAATCTCAACGACGTCAAAATGTGTCAAAAAAAACACGGGTGCACTGGTGCGACGTGGTTTGAGATGCATTTTCACGATGTTGCAATTCTTATTAAAATAAAAAATAGTAATAAAAGTGGGTTACTAGTAAAAGGCACATAAGTTAGAACATGTTTTGAAATCAGATAAAATCAAATACAATAGTTGAGCGACCGTGTTAGAACCACGGAATTCGGGAATGCCTAACACCTTCTCCCGGGTTAACAGAACTCCTTACTCGGATTTCTGGTTCGCGGGCTGTTAACAGAGTCATATTTTCCTCGGTTCGAGATTCAATCGGTGACTTGGGACACCATTAATCTCCCAAGTGGCGACTCTGAAATCTTAATAAATAAATCTCGTTCCGATTGTCCTTTAAGTAGAAAAACTCCTTTACGCCCCTGCAGGTGTAGGGAAAAAGGAGGTGTGACACCAGCCATGGATGTTGAATCACTCCACGATGCAAAAAATAAGAAATGGAGTGATCAAGGTGGAGCAAGTGGTGCAGATGTAACGAAAGGTCCTGTTGGTAATGAAGAAAATGCAGATTGTGGTCAAGATGAGACTGATCTTACAGGTGGTAGTGATATTGATTCTCTAATTAGAAAAATAAATGATGTGACATATGAGACATGATCGCCACAGTCCAGTCAATATATTCTTCAAGATAACATACTTGCAGTCTCTCAGGGAAGTGGAACAGATGCTGTAATAGGAGGTACAAATGTTGAAGCCATTTTTCGCGATATTGAAAAAGGAAATATAATTTTGGATTCACCTGAAGTGGAACAAGGTATTCCTATAGTAAATGTGAATGCAGCATCTGGAGCAAAGGAAATAGAATCTGAGACTGGTCTGGCAACTCTTTCTGAAATGTGCATCCAAGAAAGCAAAGGTAATTTGGAAGGAATTGAAAGGAAGTTGAACGAAAAAGCACCTCTTGCTGTTCATGAAATTATTGAAAAGATTCAGCTGGTTTGTGTGCGCAGATTTGTTGTTTTATAATGTTATAATGGACATTAATCTAGTTATAATATTATAATATAGTTAAGTTTTATTTGAATCCAGCATTTTTTTAATAGATGTCTCCTGTGTCTAAGTTTTTTCTCTAGTATGTTATACTGAATTGGTTCTGTTTAGACTAGAATTTTGTTTTATTTGTCATTCCTTTTTTTGCATGATAATTTGTCTTTTTTTTTTATTAGGCTCTTGAAAAAAATACTTGATTTTTGTTTGATTTCAGTATCTTTTAATGGAAATGTGTCTTATTTAAGCTTGTTTGTCGAATATATTTTGAACGCTTATATTATAATAGAAATCTATTTCCTGAAGGCTTGTTCTTCTGTTTATTATACTGGAAATCTACCATGTCAATGTTTACTTTGCAGTATGTTATACCGGGTGATTATTATATTATAGTTGAATTCTGTTTGATTCATCTATATTTTACAGGAAGTCTATACTGTGTAAGCTTGTTGTGCAGTATGTTATACTGGAATACTAGCATCAGTAGAGTGTTTTGTCCAGTAAATTATACTAGATATGTATAATATATTTTATTTCATTATGTTTTTCAGTTCTAATAATCTCTCCATTTCTTCTTTGGCTTTTTTGAAGCAGGGAAAATTGTATACTAGAAAAAGAAAGAGGAAATCTATAGATTCGTGCCCTAATTTTAATATTTTGTCTCAGTCAAGTCAATCAAGTTATCCTGAACCTACTGTTGATCGCACCCCTGCTGAACAATCTATTTGTGCTGATATGCAAAAAAATGATTATGATAAAAAGATTATTTTATATTCAAGTGTGGATGAGGCAGTTTATGTTTCTCCTCTTAAAGTTGCTAAGTCTGATATGCAGCCCACATTGAAACCTGAAATAAAAAATAAGGAGGTAGAAGATGAAAATGAAAATCTAAATTTTGCCTCCTGTAAAGGAAAAGAAGTGGCAGAAGGACAAGTACAACAAATTTCACAAAGTGCGAATGCAGAAGAAGATTTGCTTGGTAGAGGAAAAAGAATTCGTAATGCCAGTTGGCATTTAAAATCTCCATATAAGGGAACAAGTAAAGGTATGAATTGGAGTTTAAAATATGTTCGAAGATGTTGCTGGCATTATCGGAAAACAATCAAATCTTCTGAGGATAATTTTAAAGCATATTTAAAGGAAAACAAGAGAAGAGTTCGTCAACCAAAGTGAGGTATGATATTTAGATTATTGTATTTTTATATGATATATATGTTATTAAAAATTCACTTTTATTTTTTTTTCATATTTGTTCTGTCCTTATGTTTTTAGTGGTGTAACTGATATTTACAAAAGAGATGTTGTACTGGAAGCAAAGCCATATCAGTTGTACAATGAGAAAGTTAAATCAAGAATGTTCTTTAAAGAGATTGTAGATGATAAGTATACATTAACTGATGCGGTATATTTATATCTATTACTTTGTGATCTTTTGATTTACTTAATATTATATTTGATATATATTTATTTTTGTTTTATATACATCACATAGATATTTTATTGTATTTTGTGAGGAAGAAGCATATATATCACATCAATGAGTATCCATTTGCTTCAACAACAATAGATTTGGACTTTAATGACACTTTGAAATTTGCGTATAAGGACTGGAAAAATTCTCCAGAAAAGTGGACTGAATTTGAATTTTGGAATGAAGGATTGGGATTTGGTCTTATTCAGTATGTATCGGGTGAGAATCGTAGATGTGGGATTCCATTCATCTGTTGAAAAAGTTTTCTTTCCGATTCGAATTCCTGCACCAATTGTAGATGGTGAAGTTGCCTTAGATTGTTGCACTCATTATTACCTGGCAGTGTTAGACTTGAATGAGAAGACCATAGATATATATGATTCTGTCTACAAGGGATATGAGTATGACATTATAAAGGAGCAGCTTGTTGCTTATCAGTATTTCATTCCTAGGATTTTGGAGTATTGTAAATTTGGTGAGTTGCATCCTACATTTAGGCATGTGTATGAACCATTTGTTATTCACTGGAAAGAATCACCAAAACAGATAAGAAACACAAGTTGTGGTGCATTTGTTGTAAGGTATGTTGATATGTTGATGCAGGGTAAAGATATTATGACAATTGTGCCCAATACAATCAAATATTATCGTGAGTATCTTGGTTTTAGTCTATGGGCACAGGCAGATTAGAAACACAAATCAGGGTATGAAAGTCCTCCAGAGGTGGTTGGTGATGATTATGGACATAATGAAAATAACTTTTGTAAATATACTTTAGAATATGGCAGTTTTGAAATGTAAATACCCTGATAAATATAGTTTTTGCATTATATGTTAAATATGAATACTTTGTTGATATATATGCAGATGTTATAGTTTAAATTTTCAAATGTTTTGCATGCTGTATATGCTGCAGAATCTAATATGTGAAAACTCATCATCCAGTAATTTGAGGTTGCTTGCATTATATTTTTTATGGTGTGTTTTTATGTATAATAAGTTAGATTTCTTATTTTTTTGCTAATGCAGATCTAGTATCATTAATTGTAGTTCTTATTTTGATTGCTTCCTGTAAATTATGCTGGAGATATGTCATGTGAAAGCATATCTCATGTGTTTTATACTATAGTTCTTATTTTGGTTGCTTCCTGTAAATTATGCAGGAGATATGTCATATGAAAGCATAATCTCCAGTGTTTTATACTGGCTGGGCACAATCCAGACTTTTCCGGCTATAATAATCCAAATTTTTTTTATCATAAATTCTTCCTAAACAATACTACTTATGAAGGCATGTAAGCCAGTATATTATAATGGAGAAGTTGAAAAAAGTATCTAGAATAATTAACTAAAAATAAATAATTTAATATTTTATTTGCTGTATAAAATACTAGAGTTATATATTGTAAGACCACTATATCCTGTATTTAGTACTGGACGTGAATAATCTAAAAATTTTAACATATAAAATATGCTGAAAATGCTACTCATGAAGGGATACAAGTCAGTATATTATAATGGAGAAGTAGAATATAGTGGAAAATTCGTAATTAGAACAATTTACTTGAATTAAATAGTTTAATATTTTGTTCATGTATATTACACTGGATAATTATATTGTAAAATCACTATGTCCTGTATTTAATACTTGATGTGAATAATGCATATTTTTTAATCCTATATTCGTCCAATTTTCATTACCCCATATAGAATATGCTGGAATTGCTACTCATGAAGGCATGTAAGCCAGTATATTATAATGGAGAAGTGAAAAATAGTGAAAACTTGGTATCCAGAATAATTTACTTGAACTAAATAATTTAATATTTTTTTCCTGTATAATACACAGGAGTTATATATTGTAAAAGCACTATATCCCGTATTTAATACTGGACGTGAATAATTCAAAAATTTTAACCCTAAATTCGTTTAATTTTTGTTACTCCACTATAAAATATGCTGGAAATTCTATTTATGAAGGGATACAAGCTAGTATATTATAATGGAGAAGTGAAATATAGTGAAAACTTGAAATATTTGGACAATTTACCGGAATTAAATAATTTAACTTTTAGTGTCCTGTATATTAAACAAAAGTTTTATATTATAAAACTACTATGTCCTGTATTTAATACTGGATGTGAATAATGCAGATTTGTTTATCCTATATTCGTCCAATTTTGATTAGCCCCTGTAGAATATGCTGCAGACCATAGTTATGAAGCCATATAAGCCAGCATATTATAATGGAGAAGGTGAAAATAGTGAAATTTTGGTATGTAGAACAATTTATTGGAATAAATTTTTTTATTATTTCATTTTCTGTATATGACAGTGGAGTTATATATTGTTAAATCACTATGTCCTGTATTTAATTCTGGACGTCAATAATCGTATAATTTTCCTGAAAAGATTTTGATACTATGTAGATCATATTCCATAATATCAGATACATAAAATAAATATTACAAAGAATAATCACACATAACATAGTAGAAGATAAAGATCACTAAAAATAAAGCAAAAGGCACAAAAAAAAAACAAAAACAAAAACACAGAACAAAAACATTAAAAAGGAATTAAGCAAAACTAAGAATCATCTGTCTCTTCAGAATAATACTCCTCAATTTCTCGATATATTTTATCATCATCCGAATCAGAGATAATTATAGGATACCCGGGCAAAATACCACAAAGTCTCACGAGATCATTCATCAACCTGTTGAAATCATGACGCAACTGATTTTGTTCAATTATTATTTTGTCCATAAGTTGAGGGAGATTCCTTAAGTTATATTCGAGCTTCGCACATTCTTCCCTGTTGGAATACTTAAAAGAATCAAAGTTCTGGACAACCTTGTCGAACGAGGTTGAATAACCTTCAGAACTGCGTTCTAAGTTCAGCTTGTTCTTGAATAATTCATCAGCTAAGAACTGAGGTCTTATTCTTTCCCAATCAGCACTTTTGCAGAATATTATCTATTGGTACTTTACTATCCCAATCAGACTTTAAACTCTCCCACTTCTGCATTAGTTCATCCATTGTTAGCTTCTTGCTTCCGCTAGCATCAGACATTGTTTTTTTGAAAAAGCTAAAATGCTACTGATGAATATAAATTTAAAGAAAGATAATAGAATTTGTAGTGAACTTATTGTTTTAATATATGTAAGTGTGCACCTACTAAATTTAATATGTATGTATAAATATAAAAGTAACTTTTCAGGTCTGTTAGATGTTTTATTAGGTTCAGAGAAATATAACTTTTCGCACATTCCAAGAAAAGTAGGTTGTAAAATACGACAAGAATCTGGATTGTACACATCCGATATATAATACTGGAGATTATGCTTTTGTATGATATTTATCCAGTTTAATATACTGGATATAATGTTTCAGTACTTTAAATGACCATTGGGTGCAGTCTTTT
This sequence comes from Nicotiana glauca, assembly GCA_026770625.1. NCBI lineage: Eukaryota > Viridiplantae > Streptophyta > Magnoliopsida > Solanales > Solanaceae > Nicotiana > Nicotiana glauca. The sequence goes on along the minus strand of MU779712.1, from coordinate 40,128 downwards.
ATGCACTTTTAGCCATAAATTATATTATACGTTGGGAGTTATGTCAGAGTAATAATTACATTTTCTGTCTTTTCATAGGATTCTAGTATATCTTATGGATAGTAATTTGGATTTCATATTTTTACAGCTTTATAGTAATCTAGTATAATAGAGTCTATATTGCTTTTCAAAGACGCGCAATTCAGTAAAGCGTACCTCGAATTTTTCCTGTATAATCTCCTGTGTTTTGTACTGGAAGTTTCCAATGCTGATATAATAAATTAGATTTAGTAACTTATTATCTTTATTCTGTGATAAACATAGATTTATATTATGATATAATATCTATTTTGACTACGTCACATACAGTTTTTTACATAACCAAATTTGTGTGCAGTTTTTTATGCGTTTTATATCACAAATATAATTTGGGAGATGTGTCACACAAATAATTATATTTTTCACTCATTTTATAGGATTCTACTATATTTTATGGATAGTAATTTAGATTTTTTATTATACTAATCAACTATACTGCAGTTTATATTGTTTATATGTGCCACTAAGCCGTACCTCGAATTTCAAAACGACGCGCCATATATTATCTCGAATTTTAAAATACACAAGCGTTAGAGTTGAAATGTCAAACTAAATTTCTAACATTTGACGTTCTATAGGTAGAAAGCACTCTCTCAAGCGTAAAATACCTATTCATCCAATCTCAGTGTCATTAGATTTTTCTAATTTTGTTATCGATAACGAAAATTATTCTCTTACAATGGCAGAATCTTATATGAATGATGCTCCGAGTGCGCATGTAGTTGGTGTATCATCATCAGCAAGTGGAACAAAAGTTGTTAGTTTAGAACGGACTCGTTCACAAAGGGCTAAGGCACGAAATACCTCTAGATCAGCTTCGAATACCTGTGGGTCAGCTAGTATTAGAATAACTCGTTCTCAAAGTGCTAAGGAATGCGAAATTAGTGGTTCTAAAAGTGTCAAGGAACCAAAACTTGATGTTTCTCAAAATAATATAAAGTCAACAAAAAAGAGGAAGGATCCTGAATCAAGTATTCATAAGAGAAGACATTCCAAATCGTTTTTGAAGGTAAAATATATTACACATTATTTGATTTATACATGCTCTGTATAATGTATACCATGTAATATACTTATATATGTGTATGTATTGTATTGCAGCTTAGTGCAAGTGATAGACCAATACTTGGCAGTAACTTTAATTGTGAGATTGTTAGCAATTTGAAAACAAAATTGTCAACAACGCAACTTGAAATTTTTAAATCAACTTGCTTTGGCTATTTGTTGGATTTGCCTAGTATGAAACTGCAAACACAGTTAATATATTATTTGTTAACCAAGGAGGTAGAAAAAGGGAAAGCGAATCAAATGGTGTTTATTGTCAATGGGGTAAAGCTACGTTTTGGATTGGCAGAGTTTGCTTTTGTAAGTGGATTAAAATGTACAGCTGACGTACAACTTTGTAGTGAAGCTACGCAAAAGAATAATGGTTCAATTGCAAATTACTTTATGAATTACCCTTATGTTTCTAAAGAATACCTTGTGGATTGTTTTCTTACAAAAACATTTGACTCTGATGAAGATGCTATTAAGATAGACGTGCTATTTGTTGTAAATTCATTCCTATTTTCTATTAAGAACACCAACATATTAATAAGAAGTACTTGGATTTGGTTGGCAAAGGTGATTACATTAGTTATCCATGGGCAATAGATTTATATGAGGAAACAGTGAGAACAATGTCAGGTATTTTGGATAAGCAACGATAATATTATTGGATTTCAGGATTCCCTTATGCTATTCAGATATGGTTCTACGAATGTTTTGGATATTTGGATAGTTCTGTTGCTCGTAAGCGTCAAAATATATCTCCACCAATTCTTCGATGGAGTGTTACAAGAAAGTTGAAATTTGAAGAGTTAAATGATAAGTTATATGGCTTACCTTCTGAGAAGGTAACTTAATTTCTTTTTTGTTTTCTCATGTATTAAGAGTTACTGTTGCTATATATAATTTTTTGATTAATATTTAGTAAATTGTATGTATGTAGTTGAATTTAAGCAATATGCCTCTTGATAATGAGATTGCGGATAATGTTGATCAGAAACACGTTACTTCAGATGATGATTTTGTTGATCGTCCACCAGAGAGTTTAAAAAGACAGTGCAAAATGATGATTAATGTGAATGTGAAAAGGCAGCGGACACCTTCTAATGTTTTGGAGAAGAAGGGGAAAGATGGTAATAATTTGAAGAAGCAGGGGAAATCTACTAATGAAATATCAAAAATGAAAAGTATTGGTGCTAATGATTTGGAGAAGGAGATGATGGACAATGTCTCTAATAGTGTTAATGTTACGGCAGCAAATAATAACACTGTGAATAATTTGCATAAAAAGGTGGTGGAGAATATTCATAACCAACATCAAGGTATAGTTAAAGTGTCTGTTGACCCACCAACTAAACATAGTGAGTGGTATGTTCAGTTTAAGAATTTGCAAGATGGCCAAGATGAATTGAAGAAAGAAGTTTCATCATTGAAAAAGGAATACAAGGAAGAACTAGTGGTTTTAAAAAATTATCTTGATGGGAAATTTGTTGAGGTGTTCAATGCAATTAATTCAATGAAGAAGAGCATGTTAAAGGTATACTAGTACTTATTGTTTGTTTTTTTTTATTTTTTCTTTTGGTTGTTTTACATCTAATATCATTTTATTTGAACTTTTTGCTTCAGCATCAGCACGATGGTAAGTGAAAAAAGATGTAGAAGGTGATAGTGATCAGAAGAAGGATGCAGTCAATGAAATCAAAAAAGGTATAGTATAAAATATACTATTTGTAATGCTTCAATTTCATTCAATCCAATTTGTCATTCTATAAGTTATTTTAGTCTTTTAATTGCGCAAGCGAGTCTGTATTATTGATTGGCCTCTTGAGCGGCTTCGGGTGCGTATCAAAAAAATGTATTGTTCAAAAATGTATAGAAACGTAAAGCTATATATTCAAAAAAATGTATTTATATTTTTTCTGACATATTCGTGTATTTTTTATGTAGCATCTGGTTTTGTTGTGTGACGATCCGACCCGACCCGTCGTCTCAGGTATTACCGCCCCATTTTCCCCATTGTCAGCTTCTTTATGCTTCATTATCCGTATCTTGTGTAATCATGTTGATTTGTAATGGTTTTGATAAGAAATGAGACACTTAGTCTCTTTTAAGAAGGCTTAAGTTGGAAAAGTCAACCGGATGTTGACTTATGAGTTAGAGGACTCGGATGTAAATTCTGATAGTTCAGTTAGCTCTGGGAGGTGATTTATGACTTGGGAGTGTGGACGGAATTGAATTTGGAGGTCCGGTGTAGAATTAGGCTTGAATTGGCGAAGTTAGTATTTTGGCGAATTTCGGTTGATGGGTGAGATTTTGATCCGAGGGTCGGAATGGAATTTCGAGAGTTGTTGTAGCTTCGTTGGGTGATTTTGGATATGTGTGCAAATTTTCAGGTCATTCGGACATCGTTTGGTCGGGGTTTAATCGAAAGTACATTTCGGAAGTTCTTGAAGAACTTAGGCTTTGATTTGGTGAAATTTGATGATTTTGATGTTAACTATAGTGATTTGATGATTCGAGCAAGTTTGAATAAGATAACAGATTATATTTGTGCTTTTGGTTGAGGTCCCGAGGGCCTCGGGGTGATTTCGGGTGGTTAAACGGGGAATTTGGAGTTTGTTGCATGGAAGAGGTTTGTTGGTTCTGTTGTTTCCGCATCTGCGGAAAAAGGGGCTGCATAAGCGGTTCCGCGGCTAGGTGGTCACAAAAGCGGTCCTTGAAGGACCTGGGTGTTCCGCAGAAGCAGACGTGGGTCCGCATAAGCGGCGACCGCAGAAGCGGTTTGTGACCGCAGAAGCGGTCCCTGGTGAATTAAGTTACACCGCAGAAGTGGTCATTTGGACGCATATGCGGTGACCGCAGGTGCGGTTATTTAGCCGCAGAAGTGAAAATCGCTGTTGGCAGAAGGGTTTATATCATTATTTCATCCCAGAACTTATGTCATTTTTCATCCATTGTGGAGCGATTTTAGGAGCTTTGGGCGGGAATTTTCGAGGGTTTTGACTGAGAATCGAATGGAGGTAAGTTCCTTGGCCTAATTATTTAAGTTTATGGTATAATTAACATGGAAATTGGTTGAAATTCATTAAAAAGGGGTAAAGTTAGAGCTTGAGTTTTAATGTTTCAAATTGGGATTTGGTAGGTCATTTGAGCTCGGATTTGGGAGTTCTTGGTATGTATGGACTCGTGGCGAGACGAGAAATCCGGTAATGTGAGTTTCGTAATTTTTAGAGAAGCAGGCCTGGGGTTCGGATTTTTCTAGTTTCGAGATTTTTGCTATTTCTCAATTTCTTTTGATTGGGTATTGTCCCCTTAGCATATTGTGATGTATTTGCTCTGATTTTTGTTAGATTCGACGCACGTGGAGGCCGGTTTGACGGGCAAAGGCGTCGCGAACTAGAGATTTCACCGGTTCGAGGTGAGTAATACGTGTAAATGATATCCTGAGGGTTTGAAACCCTGGATTTGCACATCATAGTGCTGTATTGAGGTGACTTGCACGCCGAATATGAGCGTGGGGTAGAGCACCGTTGGGGATTGTGACTTGGTCCGTCCCGGTTGTTGATTTTACTGCGTATTTGACTGGAATTTATTTGTTATCACTGTTGTTTGGGATGATTGCCGTACTTGGGCTTCGTGCCAACTATTTGAACCCTTCGGGGATTATTTTCACTGTCTTCCTCACTGTTTTGACTTATTACTTGAACTCAGTCATACTATTCCTCCACTACTTTGCAACTCAACCACTTTCACTCATATTGAGTCTTAAATGATAATTTAAATGATAATTTGGGCTGAGGACTACTGTTTTACTAGTGCCCGGGGCTTGTGACGATATTCTGACTGAGTGCGGCCGAGGGTCGGATGTGAGGATACACGGAGGGATGGGAGGCCTAGGGCCTGGATGTGATGATTATATACGGATCAGACTGCACGCCATAATAGTATATTATATGGATCGGACTGCGCGCCGCAGTAGTATATTATATGGATCGGACTGCACGCCGCAATAGTATATTATATGGATCGGACTACACGTCACAGTATGTATATATTGGATCGGACTGCACACCGTAGTGATATATAGCGATTGGTCTGTAGGATCCCCTCCGAAATTTGCACACCCACAGTGAGCGCGTGTACCCATATGGATCGGGCTGCACGCCGCAGCGAGCTATGGATCGGGTTACACGCTGCAGTGATATGTGGATTGGGCTGCGCGCCGCAGCGTTTATTATGTGATACCATTTCTGAGAGTGATATGAGAGAGAGAGCTCGAAGGCCCGAGAGTGTTGTGGAGAATGAGCCCGAGGGGCAGGTTCAGTTTGAGATATTACCCGAGGGGCGAGCTTTTATGTGCCCATTTTGCATACTTCTTGCCTTTTTCCTGTTATACTGTGGTATTTGTGCCCGAGGGGAAGATTTTCTGTGCTAATCAGCACTAACTATTTTGAAACCGTTTTCGTAATTATTAAAAAGACCATTTTCGAAAGAGATTTGAACTGAGCCGAAGCATTTCTAAAGATTCCACTGATTTCACTGTTTTTTCAGAAAGCGTACTCCGCTTATGTATAGCATGTTGGTTGCTTTACATGATATTAGGCTGCTCAGTTATTATTTACTTTTATTACTCACTGAGTTGGAGTAGTCACTTTAGTCCATGCACCTTGCGTGCAGATGCAGGTATTGTTTACCCGATAGCGGGTTTTGAGCTGGTTGAAGGTATTGCTGTTGTAGCTAAGCAGAGTGACCGCCAGCGTTCGCGGCATCGGACTTCATATTTTGAACTCCAGATTTTATTATATATATATTACTGGACCTACAGTGGTGTCCAGTCTTCTTTAGAAGCTCGTGACTTGTAACACCCCGGTCGGGTTGTGTTGGGCTGTAAATACTGGTTATTATTATCGTTAAGCTGTATTTATCTATTCATTTATGTTTAGTAATTGTTAAAGAGATGATTTGGGTTGGTTGGCTGGCCTTGTCTTCACGAGAGGCGCCATCATGACCGAGTTTGGAATTTGGGTCGTGACAAGTTGGTATCAGAGCCTAGGTTACTAGGTCTCACGAGTCATGAGCAGGTTTAGTAGAGTCTCGCGGATCGGTACGGAGACGTCTGTATTTATCATCGAGAGGCTGCAGAACCTTTAGGAAAACTTCACTTTCTTGGAATTCTTATCGTGCGTACTTGATTCAGCTTGAGATACAACTCTTGAAATTCCTTCCACACGTCTGTATGCGCACGTGAGCGCTCAGTATTGTATGTGCCTTGATGGCTTGTGATTCCCCGATCCAGGGGCGAGATGTGATCTCGTGAGTTTGATGTTGGGCCAGTCTGGAAGACTTAAGGCCGGATCTTGCCTATGGCTTGAGAACTGAGGTGCTGATCGTGTGAGCAAGTATTTTGAACTTATATGTTCAGTATTGTCCTTATTAGCCGGAATGGCGATTGGATATCCATGTGATGAGTATGTTAGTGCTGCGAGATGTATCTATGTGACTTGGTAATGACGAAGAAGTCTGCAGGATAGTAGATGGACTGTTAAGTGATTCGATTCCTATTGGGGCTTGATGTGTAGCCCGAATTATGGGAACGTGAAGAATATTTTCGTATCTCCTAGTTGAGAAGTGAAGTACATTACGTGTGGCGATATGAGTTCAGACTCAGGAAGACTAAATGGCTGTGTTATGTGTATGATGGTGGAAGGTGTTCTAAAATACTAAATCGAGGCGAGGCAGGTGGGTTAACTCCTGCAGAGCATTCTTAAGTGGTATGATCCTTATTCATATGTTACAGATCTCATGTGTAATTAGAGGGTACACGTTGAAATTTAAGAATTTAGGTCGCTTAAGAAAGTGGACTCAACTGATGTAGAGATGGATGCGGGAAGTGTAGAGGATTACAGTAATAGATGATATGTGTTTTCACAAACTTGTAAATGGTTTGAGTTTAATATCACTATGGTATTGTGGCATCATTAGAGTAGAAGCATTATGGGTTATAGAGTGTGTCCTGGTATATAGCTTCGAGCCAAGTTGGGGAGGTTATTGTTGATTAGCTGATCGCACGGTCATGTTCTATGCTGGTTCCGTTTTGAGGTACGCTGGCGAATCAGTTATGGTTGCGGAAATTGAGCTGAGGATGGCACGAGCGAAGCAAAATTTTGACAAAGGTTATATGGTGCCTCGTAGATGTGTAAGAATCAGAGGATGTATTAAGCTGTTGTTTGTAAAAATGCTCGGTGCATGAAGCATGAAGATGTTTGTTTGTATTGGGATAAGGATCTCATTTTGTGTTATCGGAGTGACAATAAGGCACGAGTGACTCTGTTTGTTGGGTCAGGTAATTTGTAGTTAGAATAAGAGTGAATGACTTTCGAGAATTGTTCTAATGTATTCAAGATTCTACATGTGACAACCAGGTATCTTAAGGTTGTGTATGTGGTTAGAGAGTGTGTTTTCATTGGAACATGTCAAGACTTGTGGTGTTTTTGTGTTAATTATGGTACTCTATGCATCAGTATCAAAAAAATAAAGGTAACGGATTTAGATTCGCAAGAAGTTCTTCATAGTAGATTATTTTGGGAATGTGGTGTTTCTGGGAACATTTGAGCGAGTATTCAGTGGCTTTTGGGTCTTAGACAGTGTGGTCTCGTGCTTGGGTCTCATGTGGTAAGCCTGGGTTGAGGCATTGTGGTGCTACAGTAAGAGGAATATCAAGTTGATGATGAATCAGAGGGGAAATTTGATAAAGGGAATAGGTTGATAGTAGACCGAGTCGGTATGGTAAGGGTATGATTAATTCTTCGTATGTATTCGAGGTAATGAGCCTTACAGGCATTTTGCAGCAATGCTCTTGAGTTTTGTCAGCTTGCTTAGCTTGGTTTGGGTAGAAGGATTCAGTCCTGGCAGTTTAGCTTGTGCACATGGAATTGGGGTGAGAGTTCTTGTTGGGTTTTTACCGTGGTTTGGAGATGAATATATTTTCTATGGGTATGCAAAGCATGAAATGCGTAATGATTT
>MU779712.1:15290-30901 GCA_026770625.1 Nicotiana glauca | reverse complement strand
AGTTTTGAAAAGAAGTTCATAAAACTCTTAAGTAAAGAGTAGCCTCAGATAACGAAGGAAATGATACTGCTAATTGGAAGTGATTTGACTAGAGTATTTATCTCGGGGAGGGGTAATGTGACTTAATTGATGATACTTTGGTAGTATTACGGCGCTTTCTTATTAGAACGACTGTTGATGACTGAGTTGTTTGATGGCACGGGGGAATTTTAAGAATATCTTTCGTGGAATGATTGGGTACTTGAGATGTAATATTATTCATACGGCAGAATTTGGGACCAGGTACAGTGATTCGCGTGTTATATGGAGTTGGAGACTGGGAGTTCTCATGTTCAGGCTATGTAGTGGTTGTGGATCGTGTGTATTGGTATCGTTAGCCGCTATTGGGATTTGGAGGCCCGAGTGGATATTTATTTGCTTGGTATATTAGATTCTGGATATGATATTGGGGTGTAGACTGGTTGTCTCAGTGTTGGGTTATTCTAGACTATTGTGCCATGGGTTATGTTGGAAAATGCCACAGATTGCGTGGTGAGGTGCATCAGATTATGTTCTAGCATAGTGGTTTGTATTCCAAGACCAGCGGACGACTGGGAAGGATTGCTTTTCTTAATTAGGCCTTCGTGGCGGATGTCAGTGCAGAGGTGTCTACCATTGATTCAGTTCCAGTATTGAGGGACTTTTTCGGATGTGTTTCTTATGGCCGGGCATGTCGCCGGGCGAGATTGTGGATTTTGGAATTTATTTGGTGCCGGTCACCGTATCGTATGGCTCCGGCAGAAGTTATAGTAGTGGAAGGAGAAGCTTCAGGCTTCTTGGTATTGAGTTCGTTGGCAGGCCGATGTGGCTACGTATTTAGCTTGAGTTAGCTTGGTTAGTCCCGAGTTATATTGTTGAGGGATAGGTTGATTCGATCGTTAGTGAACTTGCTAGTGATCTGGGGAGATCTATGAGTTGCTTTTCTGTGCTATGAGACGTTGTGATTTGTCGGGTATGGGCACACGTGGTGCGGTTCTAATGAGGATTCATAGAGAAAGTTGAGAAAGGTTGCATGTTATATGCTATTTGTGTCTCCGTGAGTGTAATAATTGCTTTGGTTTCAGACATCAAATTATGCGTGGCTATCGATTTTGAGCACGGCGACTTGAGGTGTTTCAGGTGTAACAGTGTTTGGGTAGAATCGCGCATTGTGGCGAGACCACGCGGGTGTACGTCCCTTCAGGGTAGATTCAGGTATTCTATTTCTATGATGCGAGACGGGGTCTCAGCTTTGTGTGTAATGGTACTGATGAGCTTGAGGCACAGCTCTTTCGTTTGAGTCATTTCTCATGATTTGGGTATGTTCAGACCATTTCTTATTGGTACGTGTATTATGCAAGTTGTGGCTTAGGCCAGTATTGAGGTGTCATATCACTAGAGTGGTGTGTTAGGTTTGAGATGATTGTTGGGGTCATTAATGAATACGAACAGATTTGATTTCAGCTTGTTGGGAGGAAAATATCGAGGTTCGGCTCGGAATCTATTATGGTATTAGTCTAAAAGTAAATGGCTTCGTAAATGGTTAATCTGAGAAATGGTTACAATTTATTGCGTGTTTCATTTATCGTTGGCAGTATGTGAAGGCGTTGGAATAAGGCCTTAGTTGATAGGAGGTTTTCTACCGGTATCCGGGTGTTGTGGGCAACTGTTGAGAATAGAAGTTATCGTTTTGAGTGTTGGATTGTGTGGCATATTGTATGATTTCACCTAAGGTTGCAGGTGTGGGTTATTACAGCTGGTTCGGGTTTATTCTGGGTATGATTTCGGAAAGTGCAATGTGGTTCTACGGTTTATGGTCTTGATGGATTGTGAAATTTCAGCTATATTGTGTTGTCGGACATATATGAGATAGGGTGATGTGGGATCATCCCGGGTATATGCTTGGTAAGGTCATTTAGCTATTGATTAGCTTCTAGGACAACTCTGGGTACGCTCGAGGACGAGCGTTTGTCTAAGTTGGGGAGGATGTGACGACCCGACCCGACCCGTCGTCTCAGGTATCCGCCCCGTTTTCTCCATTTTCAGCTTCTTTATGCTTCATTATCCGTATCTTGTGTAATCATGTTGATTTGCAATGGTTTTGATAAGAAATGAGACACTTAGTCTCTTTTAAGAAGGCTTAAGTTAGAAAAGTCAACTGGATGTTGACTTATGAGTTAGAGGGCTCGGATGTGAATTTTGATAGTTCGGTTAGCTCCGGGAGGTGATTTGTTACTTGGGACTGCGGTTGGAATTGAATTTGGAGGCCAGGTGTAGAATTAGGCTTGAATTGGCGAAGTTAGTATTTTGGTGAATTCCGGTTAATGGGTGAGATTTTGATCCGAGAGTCGGAATGGAATTCCGAGAGTTGTTGTAGCTTCCTTGGGTGATTTTGGATATGTGTGCAAATTTTTAGGTCATTCGGACATCGTTTGGTTGGGATTTAATCGAAAGTGCATTTCGGAAGTTCTTGAAGAACTTAGGCTTTGATTTGGTGAAGTTTGATGATTTTGATGTTAAATATAGTGATTTGATGATTCGAGCAAGATTGAATTAGGTAATAGATCATATTTGTGCTTTTGGTTGAGGTCCCGGGGGCCTCGGGGTGATTTCGGGCGGTTAAACGGGGAATTTGGAGTTTGTTGCATGGAAGAGGTTTGCTGGTTCTGTTGTTTCCGCATCTGCGGAAAAAGGGGCCGCATAAGCGGTTCCGCAGATGCGGCTAGGTGGTCGCAAAAGCGGTCCTTGAAGGACCTGGGTGATCCGCAGAAGCATACGTGGGTCCGCATAGGTGGAGACCGCAGAAGCGGTTTGTGACCGCAGAAGCGGTCCCTGGTGAATTAAGTTAGACCGCAGAAGCGGTCATTTGGACGCATATGCGGTGACCGCAGGTGCGGTTATTTAGCCGCAAAAGCGAAAATTGCTGTTGGCAGAAGGGTTTATATCATTATTTCATCCGAGAACTTATGTCATTTTTCCTCCATTGTGGAGCGATTTTGGGAGCTTTGGGCGAGAATTTTCGAGGGTTTTGACTGAGAATCGAATGGAGGTAAGTTCCTTGGCATAATTATTCAAGTTTATGGTATAATTAACATGGAAATTGATTGAAATTCATTAAAAAGGGGTAAAGTTAGGGCTTGAGTTTTAATGTTTCAAATTGGGATTTGATAGGTCATTTGAGCTCGAATTTGGAAGTTCTTGGTATGTATGGACTCGTGGCGAGACGAGGAATCTGATAATGTGAGTTTCGTAATTATTCGAGAAGCGGGCCTGTGGCTCGGGTTTTGCTAGTTTCGAGATTTTTGCTATTTCTCGATTTTTTTCGATTGGGTATTGTCCCCTTAGCATATTGTGATGTATTTGCTCTGATTTTGGTTAGATTCGACGCGTGTGGAGGCCGGTTTGAGGGGCAAAGCCGTCGTGGGCTAGAGATTTCACCGGTTAGAGGTGAGTAATACCTGTAAATGATATCCTGAGGATTTGAAACCCCGGATTTACACATCATAGTATTGTATTGAGGTGACTTGCACGCCGGATATGAGCGTGGGGTAGAGCACCGTTGGGGATTGTGACTTGGTCCGTCCCGGTTGTTGATTTTACCGCGTATTTGACTAGTATTTATTTGTTATCACTGTTGTTTGGGCTGATTGCCGTACTTGGGCTTCGTGCCAACTATTTGAACCCTTCGGGGATTATTTTAACTGTCTTCCTCACTGTTTTGACTTATTACTTGAACTCAGTCATACTATTCCTCCACTACCTTACAACTCAGTCACTTTCACTCATATTGAGTCTTAGATGATAATTTAAATGATAATTTGGGCTGAGGACTACTGTTTTACTAGTGCCCGAGGGGCTTGTGACGATATTCTGACTGAATACGGTCGAGGGCCGGATGTGAGGATACACGGAGGGATGTGAGGCCTAGGGCCTGGATGTGAGGATTATATATGGATCGGACTGCACGCCACAGTAGTATATTATATGGATCGGACTGCACGCCGCAGTAGTATATTATATGGATCGGACTGCACGCCGCAATAGTATATTATATGGATCGGACTGCACGCAACAATAGTATATTATATGGATCGGACTGCACGCTGCAGTATGTATATATTGGATCGGACTGCACGCCGTAGTGATATATAGAGCTTGGGCTATAGGAGCCCCTCCGGAGTCTGCACACCCAGAGTGACCGCGGGTACCCATATGGATCGGGCTGCACGCTGCAGCGAGCTATGGATCGGGTTGCACGCCACAGCGATATGTGGATCGGGCTGCGCGCCGCAACAGTTATTATGTAATACTATTTCTGAGAGTTCTATGAGAGAGAGAGCCCGAGGGCCCGAGAGTGTTGTGGAGAATGAGCCCGAGGGGCTGGTTCAGTTTGAGATATTGCCCGAGGGGCGAGCTTTTATGCGCTCATTTTGCATATTTCTTGCCTTTTTCCTGTTATACTGTGGTATTTGTGCCCGAGGGGCGGATTTTCTGTGCTAATCAGCACTAACTATTTTAAAACCATTTTCGTAATTATTGAAAAGACCATTTTCGAAAGAGATTTGAACTGAGCTGAAACATTTCTAAAGATTTCACTAATTTTACTGTTTTCTCAGAAAGCGTACCCCGCTTCTGTATAGCATGTTGGTTGCTTTACATGATTTCAGGCTGCTCAGCTATTATTTACTTTTATTACTCACTGAGTTGGAGTACTCACTTTACTCCATGCACCTCGCGTGCAGATGCAGGTATTGTTCACCCGGTAGCGGGTTTTGAGCTGGTTGAAGGTATTACTATTGTAGCTGAGCAGAGTGACCGCCAGCGTTCGCGGCACCGGACTTCATCTTTTGAACTCTAGATTTTATTATATATATATATATATATTATTGGCCCTGCAGTGGTGTCCAATCTTCTTTAGATGCTCGTGACTTGTGACACACCGGTCGGGTTGTGTTGGGTTGGAAATACTGGTTATTATTGTCGTTAAGCTGTATTTATCTATTCATTTATGTTTAATAATTGTTAAAGAGACGATTTGGGTTAGTTGGCTGGCCTTGTCTTCAAGAGAGGCACCATCACGATCGGGTTTGAAATTTGAGTCGTGACAAGTTGGTATCAGAGCCTAGGTTACTAGGTCTCACGAGTCATGAGCAGGTTTAGTAGAGTCTCCCGGATCGGTACGGAGACGTCTGTATTTATCCTCGAGAGGCGGCAGAACCTTTAGGAAAACTTTACTTTCTTGGAATTCTTATCGTGCGTACTTGATTCAGCTTGAGATATAACTCTTGAAATTCTTTCCACACGTCTGTATGCGCACGTGAGCGCTCAGTATTGTATGTTCCTTGATGGCTTGTGATTCCCCGATCCAGGGGCGGGATGTGATCCCGTGAGTTTGATATTGGGCCAGTTTGGAGGACTTGAGGCCGGATCTTGCCTATGGCTTGAGAACTGATGTGCTGATTGTGTGAGCAAGTGTTTTGAACTTATATGTTCAGTATTGTCCTTATTAGCCGGAATGGCGGTTAGATATCTATGTGATGAGTATGTTAGTGCTGCGAGATGTATCTATGTGACTTGGTAATAACGAAGAAGTCTGCAGGATAGTAGATGGACTGTTAAGTGATTCGATTCCTGTTAGGGCTTGATGTGTAGCCCGAATTATGGGCACGTGAAGAATATTTTCGTATCTCCTAGTTGAGAAGTGAAGTACATTACGTGTGGCAATATGATTTCAGACTCAGGAAGACTAAATGGCTGTGTTATGTGTATGATGGTGGAAGGTGCGCTGAAATACTAAATCGAGGCGAGGCAGGTGGGTTAACTCCTGCGGAGCGTTCTCAAGTGGTATGATCCTTATTCGTATGTTAGAAGATCTCATGTGTAATTGGAGGGTACATGTTGAAATTTAAGAATTTGGGTCGCTTAAGATAGTGGACTCAACTGATGTCGAGATGGATGCGGGAAGTGTAGAGGATTTTCACAAACTTGCAAATGATTTGAGTTTAATATCACTATGGTATTGTGGCATCATTAGAGTAGAAGCATTATGGGTTATTAAGTGTGTCCTGGTATATAGCTTCGAGCCAAGTTGGGGAGATTGTTATTGATTAGCTGATCGCACGGTCATGTGCTATGTTGGTTCCATTTCGAGGTACGCTGGCGAATCAGTTCTGGTTGCGGAAATTGAGCCGAGGATGGCACGAGCGAAGAAAAATTTTGACAAAGGTTATATGGTGCCTCGTAGATGTGTAATAACCAAAGGATGTATTAAGCTGTTGTTTGCAAAAATGCTCAGTGCATGGAGCATGAAGATGTTTGTTTGTATTGGGATAAGGATCTCATTTTGCGTTATCGGAGTGACAATAAGGCACGAGTGACTTTGTTCGTTGGGTCAGGTAATTTGCAGTTTGAATAAGAGTGAATGACTTTCGAGAATGGTTCTAATGTATTCAAGATTCTACATGTGACAACCAGGTGTCTTAAGATTGTGTATGTTGTTAGAGAGTGTGTTTTTATTGGAAAATGTCAAGACTTGTGGTGTTTTTATGTTAATTATGGGACTCTATGCATCAGTATCAAGAAAATAAAGGTAACGTATTTAGATTCGCATGAAGTTCTTCATAGTAGATTATTTTGGGAATGTGGTGTTTCTGGGAACATTTGAGCGTGTATTCAGTGGGTTATGGGTCTTGGACAGTGTGGTCTCGTGCTTGGGTCTCATGTGGTAAGCCTGGGTTGAGGCATTGTGGTACTACTGTAAGAGGAATATCAAGTTGATGATGAATCAGAGGGGAAATTTGATAAAGGGAACAGGTTGATAGTAGACTGAGTCGGTATGGTAAGGGTATGATTAATTCTTCGTATGTGTTCGAGGTAATGAGACTTACAGGCATTTTGCAGCAATGCTCTTGAGTTTTGTCAGCTTGCTTAGCTTGGTTTGGGTAGAAGGATTCAGTCCTGGCAGTTTAGCTTGTGCACATGGAATTGGGGTGAGAGTTCTTGTTGGGTTTTTACCGTGGTTTGGAGATGAATATATTTTCTATGGGTATGCAAAGCATGAAATGCGTAATGATTTTCTTCCAAATGGGATCAGTGGAAGTTGTTGGCTAGGTGAGTTACAGTTCAGTTTTGAAAAGAATTTCATAAAACTCTTAAGTAAAGAGTAGCCTGAGATAACGAAGGAAATGATACTGCTAATTGGAAGTGATTTGACGAGAGTATTTGTTTCGGAGAGGGGTAATATGACTTAACCTATGATACTTCGGTAGTATAACGATGCTTTCTTGTTAGAACGACTGTTGATGACTGAGTTGTTTGATGGCACGGGGGAATTTTAAGAATATCTTTTGTGGAATGATGGGGTACTTGAGATGTAATACGTATTCATACGGCAGAATTTGGGACCTGGTACAGTGATTCGCGTGTTATATGAAGTTGGAGACTGGGAGTTCTCATGTTCAGGCTATGTAATGGTTGTGGATCGTGTGTATTGGTATCGTTAGCGGCTATTGGGATTTGGAGGCCCGAGTGGATCTTTCTTTGCTTGGTATATTATATTCTGGATATGATATTGGGGTGTAGACTGGTTGTCTCAGTGTTGGGTTATTCTAGACTATTGTGCCATGGGTTATGTTGGAAAATGCCACAGGTTGCGTGGTGAGGTGCATCAGATTATGTTCTAGCATAGTGGTTTGTATTCCAAGACCAGCGGACGATTGGGAAGGATTGCTTTTCTTAATTAGGCTTTCGTGGCGGATGTCAGTGTAGAGGTTTCTACCATTGATTCAGTTCCGGTATTGAGGGACTTTTTCGGATGCGTTTCTTGTGGCCAGGCATGTCGTCGGGCGAGATTGTGGATTTTGGAATTTATTTATTACCGGGCACCATATCGTACGGCTCTGGCAGGAGTTATAGTAGTGGAAGGAGAAGCATCAGGCTTCTTGGTATTGAGTTCGTTGGCAGGCCGATGTGGCTACACATTTAGCTTGGGTTAGCTTGGTTAGTCCAGAGTTGTATTGTTGAGGGATAGGTTGATTCGATCGTTAGTGAACTTGCTAGTGATCTGGGGAGATCTATGAGTTGCTTTTCTGTGCTGTGAGACGTTGTGATTTGTCGGGTATGGGCACGCGTGGTGCGGTTCTATTGAGGATTCATAGAGAAAGTTGAGAAAGGTTGCGTGTCATATGCTATTTGTGTCTCCGTGAGGGTAATAATTGCTTTTGTTTCAGACATCAAATTATGTGTGGCTATCAATTTTGAGCACGGCGACTTGAGGTGTTTCAGGTGTAACAGTGTTTGGGTAGAATCGCGCATTGTGGCAAGGCCACGCGGGGGAATAACCCTTCAGGGTAGATTCAGGTATTCTATTTCTATGATGCGAGACGGGGTCTCAGCTTTGTGTGTCATGGTACTGATGATCTTGAGGTACAGCTCTTTCGTTTGAGTCATTTCTCATGATTTGGGTATGTTCAGACCGTTTCTTATTGGTACATGTATTATGCAAGTTGTGTCTTAGGCCAGTATTGAGGTGTCATATCACTAGAGTGGTGTGTTGGATTCGAGGTGATCGTTGGGGTTATTAATGAATACGAACAACTTTGATTTCAGCTTGTTGGGAGGATAATATCGAGGTTCGGCTCGGAATCTGCTATGGCATTAGTCTAAAAGTAAATGACTTCATAAATGGTTGATCTGAGAAATGGTTACAATTTATTGCATGTTTCATTTATCGTTGGCAGTATGTGAAGGCGTTGGAATAAGGCCTTAGTTGATAGGAGGTTTTCTACCAGTATCCGGGTATTGTGGGCAACTGCTGAGAATAGAAGTTATCGTTTCGAGTGTTGGATTGTGTGGCATATTGTATGATTTCACCTGAGGTTGCAGGTATGGGTTATTACAGCAGTTTTGGGTTTATTCTGGGTATGATTTCGGAAAGTGCAATGTGGTTCTACGGTTTATGGTCTTGATGGATTGTGAAATTTCAGCTATATTGTGTTGATGTACCTATATGAGATAGGGTGACGTGGTAACATTCCGGGTATATGCTTGGTAAGGTCATTTAGCTATTGGTTGGCTTCTAGGACAACTCTGGGTAAGCTCGAGGACGAGCGTTTGTTTAAGTTGGGGAGGATGTGATGACCCGACCCGTCGTCTCAGGTATTACCGCCCCGTTTTCCCCATTTTCAGCTTCTTTATGCTTCATTATCCGTATCTTGTGTAATCATGTTGTTTTGCAATGGTTTAAATAAGAAATGAGAAATTTGGTCTCTTTTAAAAAGGCTTACGTTGGTAAAGTCAACCGGATATTGACTTATGAATTAGAAGGCTCGGATGTGAATTCTAATTGTTCGGTTAGCTCTAGGAGGTGATTTGTGACTTGGGAGTGCGGTCGGAATTGAATTTGGAGGTCCGGTGTATAATTAGGCTTGAATTGACAAATTCTGGTTGATGGGTGAGATTTTGATCCAAGGGTCGGAATGGAAATCCGAGAGTTGTTGTAGCTTCGTTGGGTGATTTTGGATATGTGTGCAAATTTTCAGGTCATTCGGACATCATTTGGTCGGGATTTAATCGAAAGTGCATTTCGAAAGTTCTTGAAGAACTTAGGCTTTGATTTGGTGAAATTTGATGATTTTGATGTTAAATATAGTAATTTGATGATTCGAGCAAGTTTGAATAAGGTAATAGATCATATATGTGCTTTTGGTTGAGGTCCCGGGGGCCTCGGGGTGATTTCGGGTGGTTAAACGGGGAATTTGGAGTTTGTTGCATGGAAGAGGTTTGCTGGTTCTGTTGTTTCCGCATCTGCGGAAAAAGGGGCCGCATAAGCGGTTCCGCAGATGCGGTTAAGTGGTCGCAAAAGCGGTCCTTGAAGGATCTGGGTGTTCCGCAGAAGCGTACGTGGTTCCGCAGAACCGTACGTGGGTCCGCAGAAGCAGCGACCGCAGAAGCGGTCCCTAGTGAATTAAGTTAGACCGCAGAAGCAGTCATTTAGACGCAGGTGCGGTGACCGCAGGTGCGGTTATTTAGCCGCAGAAGCGAAAATCGCTGTTGGCAGAAGGGTTTATATCATTATTTCATCCGAGAACTTATGTCATTTTTCCTCCATTGTGGAGCGATTTTGGGAGCTTTGGGCGAGAATTTTCGAGGGTTTTGACTGAGAATCGAATGGAGGTAAGTTCCTTGGCCTAATTATTCAAGTTTATGGTAGAATTAACATGGAAATTGGTTGAAATTCATTAAAAAGGGGTAAAGCTAGGGCTTGAGTTTTAATATTTCAAATTGGGATTTGATAGGTCATTTGAGCTCGGATTTGGGAGTTCTTGGTATGTATGGACTCGTGGCGAGACGAGGAATATGGTAATGTGATTTCGTAATTTTTCGAGAAGTGGGCCTGGGGCTCGGGTTTTGCTAGTTTCGAGATTTTTGCTATTTCTCGATTTCTTTCAATTGGGTATTGTCCCCTTAGCATATTGTGATGTATTTGCTCTTATTTTGGTTAGATTCAACGCGCGTGGAGGCCGGTTTGAGGGGCAAAGGCGTCGCGGGCTAAAGATTTCACCGGCTCGAGGTGAGTAATACCTGTAAATGATATCCTGAGGGTTTGAAACCCCGGATTTGCCCATCATAGTGCTGTATTGAGGTGACTTGCCCGCCGAATATGAGCGTGGGGTAGAGCACCGTTGGGGATTGTGACTTGGTTCGTCCTTGTTGTTGATTTTACCGCATATTTGACTGGAATTTATTTGTTATCACTGTTGTTTGGGCTGATTGCCGTACTTGGGCTTCGTGCCAACTATTTGAACCCTTCGGGGATTATTTTCACTGTCTTTCTCACTGTTTTGACTTATTACTTGAACTCAGTCATACTATTCCTCCACTACTTTACAACTTAGCCACTTTCACTCATACTTAGTCTTAAATGATAA
Organism: Nicotiana glauca; assembly: GCA_026770625.1. Classification (NCBI taxonomy): domain Eukaryota; kingdom Viridiplantae; phylum Streptophyta; class Magnoliopsida; order Solanales; family Solanaceae; genus Nicotiana; species Nicotiana glauca. Next base: position 19,955 of record MU779712.1, on the reverse strand, counting down.
TTTAAATGATAATTTGGGCTGAGGACTACTGTGTTACTAGTGCCCGAGGGGCTTGTGATGATATTCTGATTGAGTGCGGACGAGGGCCGGATGTGAGGATACACGGAGGGATGTGAGGCCTAGGGCCTGGATGTGAGGATTTTATATGGATCGGACTGCACGCCGCAGTAGTATATTATATGGATCGGACTGCACGCCGCAGTAGTATATTATACGGATCGGACTGCACGCCACAGTATGTATATATTGGATCGGACTGCACGCCGTAGTGATATACAGCGCTTGGGCTGTAGGAGCCCCTATGGAGTCTGCACACCCACAGTGAGCGCGGGTACCCATATGGATCGGGCTGCACGCCGCAGCGAGCTATGGATCGGGCTGCACGCCGCAGCGAGCTATGGATCGGGCTGCACGCCGCAGCGATATGTGGATCAGGCTGCGTGCCGCAACGGTTATTATGTGATACTGTTTCTGAGAGTGATATGAGAGAGAGATCCCTATGAGGCGAGAGTGTTGTGCAGAATGAGCCTGAGGGGCTGGTTTAGTTTGAGATATTGCCCGAGGGGCGAGCTTTTATGTGCTCATTTTGCATACTTCTTGCCTTTTTCCTGTTATACTGTGGTATTTGTGCCCGAGGGGTGGATTTTTTGTGCTAATCAGCACTAACTATTTTGAAACCGTTTTCGTAATTATTGAAAAGACCATTTTCGAAAGATATTTGAACTGAGCCGAAACATTTCTAAAGATTTCAATGATTTCATTATTTTCTTAGAAAGCGTACCCCGCTTCTGTATAGCATGTTGGTTGCTTTACGTGATTTCAGGTTGCTCAGTTATTATTTACTTTTATTACTCACTGAGTTGGAGTACTCACTTTACTCCCTGCACCTCGCGTGCAGATGCAGGTATTGTTCACCCGGTAGCGGGTTTTTACCTGGTTGAAGGTATTGCTATTGTAGCTGAGCAGAGTGACCGCCAGCGTTCGCGGCACCGGACTTCATCTTTTGAACTCCAGATTTTATTATATATATATATTATTGGCCCTGCAGTGGTGTCCAGTCTTCTTTAGATGCTCGTGACTTGTGACACCCCGGTCGGGTTGTAAATACTGGTTATTATTGTCGTTAAGCTGTATTTATCTATTCATTTATGTTTAATAATTGTTAAAGAGAAGATTTGGGTTAGTTGGCTGGCCTTGTCTTCACGAGAGGCGCCATCACGACCGGGTTTGGAATTTGGGTCGTGACATATTGATGTTGGAATTCCAGATGAAGATAAATGGTTAGAAATGTGTGATTTAGAGGCTCATAAATTACTAGCTGAGCTTTGTAAGCAAACAAGAAATGAAGATATTCCGTCTGATAAGATGACTAAAGAGTCTTTCAATGAAGATGTTGCAACTTCATATGTTGATAAAAAATCATCATCTAAGATGATTCCAGATCATGAAATTTAGATCATGAAATTGAGATAACTGACACTCAAATTGATTTTCAGATTCATAAAATAACTTCCGAGTTTGTTAATAAGTCCATAGGTATTGTTCCTATAAAAACAACTATTCCAAAATGTTCTACAAATGAAGATGCTGCCACTTCTTCCTTACCCATTCATTCATGTTTTGAAGGTGTTGAAGTTTATGACATTTTGGACGACTCTCCTGAAGAAAATTCAACAAGAAAGAAAAAACCTCTTGTACCTCGTGTTATTGTGAAAGGGGATAACCCTTTTAAAATATCAATTACTGAAGAAACTCCTCTATCAATTAGAGATGACTTCAGTAAGTTTGTTCAAACAAAGTTAATCCAAACTCGCAGGTAAATTTACATATATCTAACATAAGTTTTCATTGATGTTTCTTTCAAATGATATTTTGGACTATTCTATTATATCTTTATTAAATCTTTTGTAGGAAGAAGGGGTATGAGGAGAAGGATGATATACTGGAGGATGAGTTTGATCTTGGAGTTGAATTAATAGCTAACAAGACATGGTTTTTTGAACTTCATTATAATGGTATAGGAATGAATGAAACGGTATGTCAACATACATTACTTTTTTTGTTTTGTTTTAGAATAATTATGTGTCTGCATATTCGATTGATGTGTGTTTGCTTTTTTGTAGCATATTGATGTTATATTCTATTACCTCCGGAAAAAAGCAAAATATGCAAACATAAGGACGACAACTACCGACAACTATTTCGGTTCTATCATTCAAGAAGTATACTGTAAATCAAATATGGATAGCATAAATGTAAAAAAAGAGATTTTTGAGTTGACAAAGACATTAAGAGAGTATGTTCTTGGGTTTTACATGCTTTGTAACACCCCCTGGGTTTTTGTGGATTATGTTCTTATGCCAATCAATATAAAAGATGCATGGCATTGGGTGTTGGGTGTTGTATCTTTGCATACCGGGTGCATATACATATATGACTCAATAAGAACCTCAAGTCATGATGTTCTAGTTCATAACGTTGTGAACTCATTTGCTGTAATGATACCATTGTTGCTCAACACTACTACATTTTATAAGCAAAGAAGTGGCATTGCACTGGATAAACCACATTATTTGGAGAACGAGGATCTAAGTAATCCATTTGCTGTTATTTCAGTGGATAACTTGCCTCGACAGAAAAATGCATAAGTGTTTTCCTGTGTTTATTTTACTTCTTTATATTACTTCAGCTTTTTATCCTTTATAGTTTAATCTTATTCTGTCTTAATATGTGTTTTATTGTAGTGATTGTGGTATATATTGTTTTGCATTTGCGGAGTATTTCATTGAAGGCAAAAAGATACCAAATGAGAAGAACATCTTTGATGTTGCACATCTTCGATTCAGATATACAGCATTATTATACAATTATGGTAAGAAGAAGCAGCTGGAATCTATTGTTAGTGAAGATGAGGCCACAGGAAGACTAGATAAATCTTCTATTTCAAAAAGGCGCAGCATAAAGAACAAGAAATAGTTTTTTCTTCTTTCCTGTAATTGACTACATATTTTTGATTGAAATGCAGAATAATATGCTCTATATTATGCTAAAATTAAAGACTAATCTAATTTTTTTTTAACCTAAATTCGTCCAATTTTGGCTAGTCCCTATAAATTATGATGCAATTGCTAATCATAAAAAAGTCATATAAGCCACTATAATGGAGAAGTGAAAAATAGTGGAAACATAGTATTCAGAAAAATTTACTCGAATTAAATAATTTATTATTTTTTTTCCTGTATAATACACTGGAATTGTATATTGTGAAACCATAATGTCCTGTATTTAAAACTGGACGTGGATAATGCAGATTTTTGTCACGACCCAAATCCCAAACCCGATCATGATGGTGTCTCTCATGAAGACAAGGCCAGCCAACAAAACAAACGCTTCCTTTTAACAGTTATTTAGCATTTATAAAGCTAAAACATGATTAGCATAATCAAAAGCACGGAAAACAACGATAACAACAGGGAACCATCCCGTCACAACCCGACATCAGGGTGTCACTAGTCATAAGCTACTACAAAGCTCACTAAAGTACTACAAGTCCAGAAATAGGAGCAAAGTCTGAAAGTAACATGAACAACATAAAATGAGGGAGAAGATCTGCTGCCGCGGACGCTAGCGGTCACCTGACTCAGCTATGATAACAAATCTTCAAATAGCTCAAAACCCGCTACCGGGTGGTCAAGTACTTGCATCTGCACACGAGGTGCAGGGAGTAAAGAGAGTACTCCAACTCAGTGAGTAATAAAAGTAAATAATAGCTGAAAGCAAGAAATCACGTAAGGCACTCCATCATGCTATATAGAACAGTACAACCCTTTTTAGAAAACCGTAAAACCGTGAAATCCTTTGGAAAACATCTGGGCTCAGTTAAAACCTCTTTTGAAAATGATATTTTCAACAGTTGCCAAAAATAATTTCAAAACAATTTGTGACACTATGCACAGAAAATCGTCCCTCGGGCAATATCCTCGTTCCTGGTCAGCCACTCGGGCCCCAACACTCAATGATCAGATAGCACCAGCAAAAGCAGATAAATATCTCCAGGAATATCACAGACAACAAATAATGAACAAATGCATGAATGCAATGCAATGCAAATGATGGTACATTCCAGTACCCACTGCGGCACGCAGCCCGAGCCACCCATATTTATTTATCGTCGACGGCGCTCACTGGGTGTGTGTACAGACTCCGGAGGGGCTCCTACAGCCCAAGCGCAATAACAAGCGATCTCGTGGCATTAAATCTAGGCTCTCAGCCTCATATCAATATCAGTATAATCATCCAGGCACTCGGCCTCAATATCAATGTAACATCGTTGTGACGCGCACCCCGAGCCACCCATAATCAGTATAACACCGCTGCAGCGTGCAGCCCGAGCCACCCATAATCAATATAACACCACTTCGGCGTGCAGCTCGAGCCACCCATAATCAATATAACACCACTGCGGCGTGCAGCCTGAGCCACCCATAATCAATATAATAATGTTGCGGCGCGCAGCCCGATCCATGCTCAGTCCAGAAAATCATCATAAGCCCCTTGGGCATTTATAGAACAATAGTTCTCAGCCCGAAATATCATTTAAAATATCATTTGAGTTTTCAAAACTTAGAAGTATGGCTGAGTTTGCAAAAGAGTATTTAAAACCTT
>MU779712.1:0-13675 GCA_026770625.1 Nicotiana glauca | reverse complement strand
ACCCTCAGATCAAAATCTCACCTATCAACCGGAATTTGCCAAAATTCCAACTTCGCCAATTCAAGCCTAATTCTACTCCGGACCTCCAAATTCAATTCTGATCGCACTCCCAAGTCACAAATCACCTCCCGGAGCTAACCAAACTATTGGAATTCACGTCCGAGCCCTCTAACTCATAAGTCAACATCCTGTTGACTTTTCCAACCTTAGCCTTCTTAAAAGAGACTAAGTGTTTCATTTCTTATCAAAACCATTGCAATTCAACCTGATTACACAAGATACGGATAATGAGGCATAAGGAAGCTGAAAATGGGGAAAACAGGGCGGTAATACCTGAGACGACGGGTCGGGTCGTAACATTCTCCCCAACTTAAACAAACGCTCGTCCTCGAGCATACCTAGAGTTGTACTAGAAGCCAACCAGTAGCTGAATGACCTTACCAAGCATATACCCGGGATGATCCCGCGTCACCCAATCTCTTATAAGTCCGACAACACAACATAACTGAAATTACCCGATCCAGTCTAGCCCATAATTCACAAAACTACCTTTTTTACTTCTAAAACCATCAATACGATCAAAACCTCACACCTATACTTTGAATAGTCCCGAACCAGCTGTAACAGCTCATACCTGCAACCTCAGGTGAAATCATGTGATATACCCCATAACCCAAACACTCGAAATGATAACTTCTATCCATAGAAGTTGCCCACAACACCTGAATACCGGTAGGAACCTCTTATCGACTGAAATCTCATTACAACACTTTCTTATACTGTCAACGATACTGAAACACGCGATAAACCGAAACTATTTCTGAGGTCAACCATTTATGAAGCCATTTCTCCTCCGACAATTACCATAGCAAATCTCCGAGCCGAACCTCAATATTATCCTTCCAACAAGCTGAAATCAAATCCGTTCGTATTCATCGATGACTCCCACGATCACCTCGAATCCAACACACCACTCGGGTGATATGATGCCTCAACACAGGCCTAAGCCACAATTGGCACAATCCACGCACTAATGAAGGGCGGTCTGAACATACTCAAATTATGACAAATGGCTCAAACAACAGAACTGTAACTCAGACTCCTCAGTACCATCACAACACAAGGTTGGGACCCCGTCCCACATCAAAGAAATAGAATACCTAAATCTACCCCGAAGGGCCTAATCTTCACGTAGCCTCGCTACAATGCGCGATCTTATCCAAATATTGTTACATATGAAGCACCTCAAGTCGCTATACTCGAAATTGACAACCACGCACGATTGATTATAGAACCCAAACAAATCATTATACCCATGGTGAAGCAAGTAATATACACCATACAATCCTGAAAGGACACAACCGAGGTGCCATTCGCTGAGCAACACCCAATACGGACTTTCCTTGGAACCAGGAAACAAGGCATACAAGACAGCATATGGAAAACTATTCACATCATCACACTGTTGCAGCGTGCAACCCGATCCAGATAACATACCCATGGCGGCATGCCACCCGATCCACACATACCCATGGCGGCGTGCCACCCGATCCACACATATATCTCACATAAGGAGATGCACATCAAGCCAAATTTGCTCATTACAACAAAGTACCGAGTATCGGTCGTAAGCATACTGAGTGCATACAATATCTACATATAGCGTTATAAGCTACAAAACTCAAGCACAACTGAGGTTTCCCCCTCAACTTCCACTATGAATCCCGATAGCGCCGCACCATATGTGTCCATAGTCCGTAAATCATAACATCTCGCAACGTAGATAACAACTCATAGATCTCCCCAGATCGCTGATAAGCTCAACAACGGTCGAGTCAACCTATCCCTCGACAATACAATTCGGAGCCAACCGAGTCAACTCAAACTGGAACACTCCTCCGAAAGGTCCCTTAACGCCGGAACTGGCTCAATAATAGCAACCTCTGCACTGACATCCATTATGAGGGCTCAATTAGGAAAAGCAATCCTTCCCCAGCCATCCGCTGGGTCTGTGAAAGATAAACCACTCCACAAGAACATAACCCAATGCACCTTACTCAAACTATGGCATTTCCGGCATAGCCCATAACACAATAGTCCAGAATTTAATCTAACACTGAGACAACCAGCCTGAACTCTAACATCACATCCAAAATCCAACATACCAGCAACGAAAGATTCACTCGAGCCTCCAATCCCACATAGCACACGAATCATCATACTTGATCCCAATTTCGCCGTCCGAACACATTGCTAGATATCCAATAATTCCATGATACATACTCAAAATCTCCCTGAGCCACTAAAACAACCCGAATATTGCCAGTCGATCTAACAAGAAAGTGCCGCAACACCACTGAAGTACCATCACTTAATCACATTGCCCTTTCTCTGAAATATATACTCTCATCGGATCACTTTCAAACAACCGTATCATTTTCCTTGATTATCTGAGGCTACCCACTGCCTAAGTGCTTTATGAATTTCCTTTCTGACCTGAACTGAAACTTATCTAATCACGAGCTTCCATAGATCTCATTTAGAAGGAAATCCTTACACATCTCATGCCTCTCATATTCGGAGAAGATGCACCTCTTCTACCACGGCAGCAATCAACAAGAACTCTCCCAATTTCATTTGCACAAACTAAACTGCCATGACTGAATCCTTCTAACCAAATCACGCTAAGCAAGTCGTCAAAAGACCAGAGCATTGCTGCAAAATTACATGTGCTAACTCATTACCTCGAATACACACCAAGAATTAATCATACCTTTACCATGCCGATCCGATCAGTTATCAAGCTACTCCATTTATCTAAATTTCTTCTGATTCGTCTTCAACTTGATATTCCCCTTGCCATAGTACCTCAATTCCTTAATCCAGGCTTATCGCACGAGACCCAAGCATAAGACCACACTGATAGGAGCCACACCCCGCTGACTACTCTCTCAAATGTTTCTAGAAACACCACATCCCTGAATACCTTACCTAGAAGAACTCTCTGTGAATCCAACTCTGTTTCATTTACTTTCCTGATGCGGATACATAGATTACCATAATTAACATAGAATACCACAAGTCTTGACATCTTCTAATGAAACTCAGTTCCTAACCCCATATGTAACTTTAGCACTCTCAATTGACGTACGCAGACTCTTGAACCCATTAGAACCATTCTCGCAAGTCATTCACTCTTATTCAACCGCAATTTACCTGATCAAACAGACATAACCACACGTGCCTCCTTAGCACTCTAACCCCGCAGGACATGATTTCATTCTGATACAACCAAATAGTTTCCTTCTCTTCACCCTAAGCATTCTTTACCAACAACAGCTCAAGATATACTATTATTTTCTCACACCTACGAAGCACCACGTAACCTTTATCAAAAATTTTCTTTACTCGTGCCATCCTCGGCTCAATTTCTGCAACCCGAACTGATCTGCCAGCATACCTCGAAAAAGAACCAACATAGCTCAAACCGTGCAATCAGCTAATCAACAGCAACCTCCCCAACTTGGATCGAAGCCATCTATCAGGACACATTTAATAACCCATAATACTTCTACTCTAATGATGCCATAATATTATAGTGAGATTAAACTCAAATCATCTACTAGTTTATGAAAACATAGATCCTCGGATACTGAAGTCCTCTACAAACCTCGCATTCATCCCCACATCAACTAAATCCACTCTCTAAAGTGACCCAAATTTCCCAATTACAACACGTACCCTTCAATTACACATGAGATCTTCTAACAATATACATAAGAATCGTACCCCTTAAGAACACTCCGCATGAGATAACCCACCTGCTTCGCCTCAGTTTAGTATTTCAGCACACCTTCCACCATCATACACATAACACATCCATTTAGTCTTCCTGAGTCTGAACTCATATCGCCACACGTAATGTACTTCACTTCTCAACTAGGAGATACGAAAATATTCTTCACGTGCCCATAAATCGGACTACACATCAAGCCACAATAGGAATCGAATCACTTAACAATCCATCTACTATCTTGCAGACTTCTTCGTCATTACCAAGTCATATAGAAACATTACACGGTACCAACATACTCATTACGTAGCTATCCACCCGCCATTCCCACAATTAGGGACAATACTGAACATATAAGTTCATAACACCAGCTCACAAAATCAGAACCTTGGTGCTCAAGCCATAAGCAAAGGTCTGGCCTCAAGTCCTCAAGACTGGCCCAACATCAAACTCACGGAGATTACATCCTGCCTCCTCGATCGGGGAAACACAAACCATCAAGGCACATATACTACTGAGCGCTCACGTGCGCATACAGACGTGTGGAAGGAATTTCAAGAGTTATATCTCAAGCTGAATCAAGTACGCACGATAAGAATTCCAAGAAAGTGAAGTTTTCCTAAAGGTTCTGCAGCCTCTCGAGGATAAATACAGACGTCTCCGTACCGATCCGTGAGACTCTACTAAACCTGCTCATGACTCGTGAGACCTAGTAACCTAGGCTCTGATACCAACTTGTTACGACCCAAATCCCAAACCCGATCGTGATGGTGCCTCTCGCGAAGACAAAGCCAGCCAACAAAACAAACGCTTCCTTTTAACAGTTATTTAACATTTATAAAGCTAAAACACGATTAGCATTATCAAAAGCGCGAAAAACAACGATAACAACAAGGAACCATCCAGTCACAACCCGACATCGGGGTGTCACTAGTCACGAGCTACTACAGAGTTCACTAAAGTACTACAAGTCCAGAAATAGGAACAAAGTCTGAAAGTAAAATGAACAACATAAAATGAGGGAGAAGATCTGGTGCCACGGACGCTAGCGGTCACCTGGATCAGATATGATAACAAATNCACGTAAGGCACTCCATCATGCTATATAGAACAGTACAACCCTTTTTAGAAAACCGTAAAACCGTGAAATCCTTTGGAAAACATCTGGGCTCAGTTAAAACCGCTTTTGAAAATGATCTTTTCAACAGTTGCCAAAAATACTTTCAAAACAATTTGTGACATTATGCACAGAAATCCGCCCCTTGGGTAATATCCTCGTTCCTGGTCAGCCACTTGGGCCCCAACACTCAATGACCAGATAGCAACAGCAAAAGCAGATAAATATCTCCAGGAATATCACAGACAACAAATAATGAACAAATGCATGAATGCAATGCAGGTGCCCAGCCCGAGCCACCCATGTTTATTTATTGTCGACGGCGCTCACTGGGGTGTGTACAGACTCCGGAGGGGCTCCTACAGCCCAAGCGCAATAACAAGTCATCTCGTGGCATCAAATCTAGGCTCTCAGCCTCATATCAATATCAGTATAATCATCCAGGCACTCGGCCTCAATATCAATGTAACACCGGTGCGGCGCGCAGCCCGAGCCACCCATAATCAGTATAACATCGCTGCAGCGTGTAGCCCGAGCCACCCATAATCAATATAACACCGCTGCGGCGTGCAGCCTGAGCCACCCATAATCAATATAACACCGTTGTGGCGTGCATCCTGAGCCACCCATAATCAATATAATACTGCTGCGGCGTGCAGCCCGATCCATGCTCAGTCCAGAAAATCATCATAAGCCCCTTGGGCATTTATAGAACAGTAGTTCTCAGCCCGAAATATCATTTAAAATATCATTTGAGTTTTCAAAACTTAGAAGTATGACTGAGTTTGCAAAACAGCATTTAAAACCTTGGACTGAGACCAAATGATATGCAAAAATATGCTAACACAGTAATATCAATCCCCGAAGGATTCACATAGTTGGCACAAAGACCAAACATGTCCATAAACCCAAATTATGATGATAACAAATAGTTTCAGTCAAATACGCGGTAAAATCAACAACCGGGACGGACCAGGTCACAACCCCCAATGGTGTTCTACCCCACGCTCATATCTGGCGTGCAAGTCACCTCAATACAGCACTATGATGTGCAAATTCGGGGTTTCAAACCCTCAGGATATCATTTACAAGTATTACTCACCTCGAACCGGTGAAATTCCTCGCTCGCGGCGCCTTTGGCCCTCAAATTGGCCTCCCCGCGCATCGAATCTAACCAAAATCAGAGCGAATATATTAAAATAGGCTAAGGGGATATAACCCAATCGAAAACAATCGAAATGTAGCAAAATCCCGAAACTAACAAAACCCGAGCCTCGGGCCCGATTCTCTAAAATTTACAAAACTCACATTACCGGATTTCTCGTCTCACCACGAGTCCATACATACCAAGAACTCCCAAATCCGAGCTGAAATGGCCTATCAAAATCCCAATTTGGAATATCAAAAACCCAAGCCCTAGCCTCCATTTTTAACCTTTAATTCCTTGGGTTTTCAGTGTTAATCCATGTTTATACACAATAATATCATAATCTAAGTCCAAGAATCCATACCTGATGAAGACTCTCGAAACCCTCTTCAAAATCGCCCAAAATCGCCTTAGTCCGAAGTCCAAAATATTTGCTCTCTCAAAATCACGAAGAAGACTTAACTTATTATTCTGCCCAGATTTCCGCTTCTGCGGTTCAACTTAAAAGGTCCAAGACCGCTCCTGCGCCAAAGTATCCGCTCCTGCGAACCCGCTTCAGCGGCCAGGATTCCGCTTCTGCGGAACCTTCCCTGAGCACCATTTTCGCTTCTGCGCTCCCATCGACCGCTTTTTCGAGACCGCACCTGCGGTCCCAAAAGCACAAACATGATCTATTAACTTATTCAAACTTGCTAGAACCATCTATCGTTAACATCAAAATCCTCAAATTTCACCAAATCAAAGCCTAAGTTCTTCAAGACTTCCGAAATGCACTTTCGATCAAAAATCCGACCAAACGATGTCCGAATGATCTGAAAATTTACACACATATCCAAAATCACCCAACGAAGCTACAGCAACTCTAGAAATTCCATTCCGACCCTCGGATCAAAATCTCACCTATCAACCAGAATTTGTCAAAATTCCAACTTCGCCAATTCAAGCCTAGTTCTACTCCGGACCTCCAAATTCAATTTCGATCGCACTCTCAAGTCACAAATCGCCTCCCGGAGCTAACCGAACTATCGAAATTCACATCCGAGCCCTCTAAATCATAATTCAATATTCGGTTGACTTTTCCAACATAAGCCTTCTTAAAAGAGACTAAGTGTCTCATCCTTATCAAAACCATTGCAACTCAACCTGATTACACAAGATACGGATAATGAGGCATAAGGAAGCTGAAAATGGGAAAAAGGGGCGGTAATACTTGAGACGACGGGTCGGGTCGTCACAATGTTTTATCCTATATTCATTCAATTTTGATTACCCGCTAGAAAATATGCTGGAAGTATATTTTGTAAAAGCACTATGTCCTGTATTTAATACTGGACGTGAATGACCCAAATTTTTTAAACCTAAATTCGTCCATTTTTGGTTATTTGCTATAAAATATGCTGGAATTGATACTTATTAAGGCTTATATGATAATGGAGAAGTTAAAATATTTGAAATTTGGTATCTAGAACAATTTACTGGAATTAAATAATTTATTATTTTATTTTCTGTATAATACACAGGAGATCTATATTGAAAAAATCATAATGTCCTGTATTTAATTCTTGACATGACTAATCAAATTTTTTTTCTACCCTAAATTCGTCCAATTTTGGCTACTCACTATAAATTATGCTGGAATTGCTATTCATGAAGGCATATAAGCCAGTATTTTATAATGCAGAAGTAGAAAATAGTGAAAACTTGGTATCCAGAAAAATTTACTCAAATTAAATAATTTATTATTTTGATTCCTGAATACTATACTGGAGTTTTATATTGTGAAACCACTATGCCCTGTATTTAATACTGGACGTGAATAGTGCGGATTTTTTATCCTTTATTCGTCCAATTTATGATTACATAGGTTGGTTTTCAAAAATCTTGGAACTCCCAACGTTTATGGCGTATGATACAAGTCAGTCTAGTATAGCTGCCTATAAAATTTAATCATTTCATCAGTACTTCATTACTATTGGATACAGTCTTTTATGTAATTTTAGCCACAAATTATATTATACGTTGGGAGTTGTATAAAACTAATAATTACAATGTGGATAATAAGTTGGATATTATAATTTTACAGGATTATACATTTTTTGTCCAATTTTCATTTGTTTGTGTAATTTTACTTCCTGTATATAATGCTGGAATTGCTACTTATTAAGGGATATAAGCCAGTATATTATGAGGGGAGAAGTTGAAAATATTTGAAATTTGGTATCTAGAATAATTTGCAGGAATTAAATAATCTAATATTTGTGAAAAACATAATGTGTTGTATTTTAATACTGGACGTGACTAATATATAATTTTTTACGCTAAATTCGTAAAAAAAAAATATATATATATATATATATATATATATATATATATATATAGGAATTAAATAATTTATTATTTTGTTTTCTATAGAATATACTGGATGTTATATTGTAAAACCACTATGTCCTGTATTTAATACTGTGCGTGAATAATGCAGATTTTTTTATCCTATATTCGTCCAATTTTTATTACCTGCTAGAAAAAATGTTGGAAGTACATATTGTAAAATCACAATGTCCTGTATTTAATACTGGACGTGAATAACCCAAATTTTTTAACCCTAAATTCGTCCATTTTTGGTTATTCCCTATAAAATATGCTGGAATTGATACTTATTAAGGCTTATATGATAATGGAGAAGTTAAAATATTTGAAATTTGGTATCTAGAACAATTTACTGGAATTAAATAATTTATTACTTTGTTTCCTGTATAATACACAGGAGATCTATATTGTGAAAACCATAATGTCCTGTATTTAATACTTGACATGACTAATCAAAAAAAAATTCTACCCTAAATTCGTCCAATTTTGGTTACTCACTGTAAATTATGCTGGAATTGCTATTCATGAAGGCATATAAGCCAGTATTTTATAATGCAGAAGTGTAAAATAGTGGAAACTTGGTATCCAGAAAAATTTACTCGAATTAAATAATTTATTATTTTGATTCCTGAATACTATACTGGAGTTTTATATTTTGAAACCACTATGTCCTGTATTTAATACTTGACGTGAATAGTGCGGATTTTTATATCCTTTATTCATCCAATTTATGATTACATAGGCTGGTTTTTAAAAATCTTGGAACTCCCAACGTTTATGGCGTATGATACATGTCAGTCTAGTATAGCTGCCTATAAAATTTTATCATTTTGTCAGTACTTCATTACTATTGAATACAGTCTTTTATGCAATTTTAGCCACAAATTATATTATACGTTTGGAGTTGTGTAAAACTAGTAATTATAATGTGGATAATAAGTTGGATATTATAATTTTACAGGATTATACATTTTTTTGTGCAATTTACATTTGTTTGTATAATTTTACTTCCTGTATATAATGTTGGAATTGCTACTTATTAAGGGATATAAGCCAGTATATTATAAGGGGAGAAGTTAAAAATATTTGAAATTTGGTATCTAGAACAATTTACGGGAATTAAATAATTTAATATTTTATATTGCTGTATACTACACTGGAGATCTATATTTGTGAAAACCATAATGTGCTGTATTTTAATACTGGACGTGACTAATATATAATTTTTTTTACGCTAAATTCGTAAAAAAATAATATATATATATATATATATATATATATATGAATTAAAAAATTTATTATTTTGTTTCCTGTAGAATATACTGGAGGTTATATTGTAAAACCACTATGTCCTGTATTTAATATTGTGCGTGAATAATGCAGATTTTTTTTGTCACGACCCAATTACCATACCCGGTCATGATGGCGCCTCTCGTGAAGACAAGGCCAGCCAACTAACCCAAATCCTCTCAAATAGACCATTTTTAAATATTAATAAATAGAAAGTACGACTTAATGGTACTAAAAACTATTAATTGCAACCCAACACAACCCGACCAGGGTGTCACAAGTCACGAGCATCTAAAGAAGCCTGAACACAACTACAGAATCTGCAATTTACATGGATCAAATTTAAAAACCAAAGAAGGGAAAATCAGGTGCCGCGGACGCTGGCGGTCACCTTACTCCGCTACAATAGTGATACCTTCAATCAGCTCAAAACCCGCTACCGGGTGAACAATACCTGCAACTGCATATGAGGGGCAGGGAGTAAAATGAGTACTCCAACTTAATGAGTAATAAGAGTAAATAATAACTAAGCGGTAAGAAAACACGTAAAGCACTCCATCATGCTATATAGAGCAGTAAGACCCTTGAGAAAACAGTAATTCCATGAAATCCTTTAGAAAATATCTGGCTTAGTTACAAACCTCTTTTGAAAATATCATTTTTCCAACAGTCAAGCAATTGAATGCATAATCAGATAGTGCAAGTCCGCACATAAGTCAGCCCCTCGGGCACAACACTCCATTACAAACAACACCAGGGTATCTAGTAACAGTGCAAGAAATAGCATGAATGCCAATGATATGAGAGTGTCGGATGTCATGCCACAATACAAACAGGAACCAATGCATGAATGCAATGTAATGCAACATGACCACTGCGGCGTACAACCCGATGCATTTGGGTACCCGCGCTCACTGTGGGGGTTCAGACTCTGGAGGGGCTCCTACAGCCCAAGCGCAATATCAATATCACACCGCTGCGGCGCGTAGCCCGATCCATCCTCAGTCCAGAAATACACACATAACACTGATGCGGTGCGCAGCCCGATCCATGCTCAGTCCAGAAATGCACATAAGCCCCTTGGGCAATAATAAAATAGCAGTTCTCAGCTCAAAACGTCAGTATAATATCATTTAAGTTTTTAAATCTTAGAAACATGGCTGAGTTTACAAAACAGTATTTAAAACCTTTGGACCGAGATCAAATAACATGCAAAGTAATGCAAAAATAGTGATATCAATTCTTGAAGGATTCAAATAATTAGCACGAAGCCCAAAACATGGCAATCAGCTCAAATCATGATAGCATCAAGTAGGTTTCATTCAATCACGCAGTAAAATCAACAACCGAGACGGACCAAGTCACAATCCCCAATGGTGCTCTACCCCACGCTCATACCTGGCGTGCAAGTCACCATAATACAGCACTATGATGTGCAAATCCGGGGTTTCAATCCCTCAGGATATCATTTACAAGTATTACTCACCTCGAACCGGTAAAATCTCTAACTCACGACGCCTTTGCCCCATGAATCAGCCTCCACGCGCGTCGAATCTAACCAAAATCAGAACGAATATATTACAATATTCCAAGGGAGCAATATCCAATCGAAAGCAATCGAGAAATAGCAAACATCTCGAAACTAGCAAAACCCGAGCCCCGGGCCCACTTCTCAAAATCCAGAAACTTTTACATCAATATGATCCTTATCTCGCCACGAGTTCATACATATCAAATACACAAGAATCGGAGTCCATTTGATCCCTCAAATCATCAATTCAATCTCTCTTAAGTTTCAAGCCCTAACCCCCATTTTTAACCATTAATTCCTTGAATTTCAGTGTTTAATCCATGATTTTACACTATATAAACATAATCCGAGTCCAATAGTTCATACCTGATGAAACCTCTTCGAATTCTCTCCAAAATCGCCCAAGAATCGCCTAAGCCGAAGTCCAAAATATTTTTCCTCTCTTTCAAAATTGCGAACTACTGTTCACTTAACCCAGGTCGATTTCCGCTTCTGCGGTCAAATAATCGCACATGCAGTTACCGCACACGCGACCAACTGACCGCTTATGCAGTCTGACTTAAAATCCACCGGACTGCTTTTGCTATCAAGAACCGCTTCTGCGGTCGACGCATTTGCGGATCCACTTCCGCTTTTGCGAAAAACTCTGGCCCCTAAAGGACCGCTTTTGCGACCAATACGCCGCATCTGCGGAGCCGCTTATGCGGTCCATTTTCCGCAGATGCGGAAACAACAGAACCAGCAATACAAACCTGAAGCCAAACTCAAAACTTCTCGTTTTTAACACCCGATTTCACCCTGAGGCCCCCGGGACCTCAACCAAAAGCACATACATGATCTATTACCTTATTCAAACTTGCTCGAACCATCAAAACACTATCGTTAACATCAAAATCCTCAATTACCCTCAAATCAAAGCCTAAGTTTCTTACAAACTTCCGAATTGCACATTCGATCAAAAACCCGACCTAACCACCTCTGAATGGCCTGAAACTACACATATCCAAAATCACCTTACGGAGCTACTACAACTCTCGGAATTTCATTCCGACCCTCGGATCAAAATCTCACCTATCAACCGGAATCCGCCAAAATTCAAACTTTGCCAATTCAAGCCTAATTCTACACCGGACCTCCAAATTCAATTCCGATCGCACTCCTAAGTCACAAATCATCCCCCAAAGCTAACCGAATCATCAGAATTCACATCTGAGTCCTCTAACTAACAAGTCAACTTCCAGTTGACTTTTTAAAAAATAAGCTCTCCTTTAAGAGACTAAGTGTCTCATTTCCATCTTAAACCAATCTAATTCTACTCGATCACCTCAAGTACCGATAATGAAGCATAAAGAAACATAATATGGGGGAAACGGGGCGGTAACTCACGTGACGACGGGCTGGGTCATCAAATCCTCCCCAACTTAAACAAACGCTCGTCCTCGAGCATACCCAGAGTTGTCCTAGAAGCCAACCAATAGCTAAATGACCTTACCAAGCATATACCCGGGGTGATCCCACGTCACCCTATCTTACATAGGTCCGATAATACAACACAGCTGAAATTTTACAGCCCAACTAGGCCATAAATCGTAGAACCACATTGCACTTTCTAAAATTATAAACAAGACCAGAACCTCACATCTATACTCAAAATAAGTCTGAACCAGCTGTAATATCCCATACATGTAACCTCTGAGAATCACATGATATACCACATAATCCAGCACTTGAAACGATAACTTCTATTCACAGCAGTTGTCCACCACACCCATATACCGATAGAAACCTCTTATTAGCTAAAGTCTCATTCCAACACTTCATATCCTACCAATGATAATGAAACACACAGTAAACCGTAACCATTTCTCAGATCAACCACTCATGAAACCACTTTCTTTTTTACTAATACCACAGCAGATTTCCGAACCGAACCTCGATATTATTCTTCCAACAAGTTGTAATCAAATCTATTCGCATTTATTAATGACTCCAACGATCACCTCGAATTCAACGCACCACTCAGGTGATATGATACCTCATCACAGGCCTAAGCCCCAACTTGCATAATCCACGCACCAATGATGGGCGGTCTGAACATACTCAAATCATGACAAATGACTCCAACAAAAGAGCTGTAACTCAAACTCCTCAGTACCATCACAACACAAGGCTGAGACCCCATCGCACATCATAGAAATAGAATGCATGAACCTACCCTGAAGGGTCTAATCTCCTCGTAGCCTCGCTACAATGCGCGATCTTATCCAAACACTGCTACACATGAAGCACCTCAAGTCGCTATGCTCAAAATAGACAGCCACGCACATATTGATGTCTGAAACCAAGCAATCCCTTACACCCATGGTGAAGCAAGTAATATACACCATTCAATCCTGAAAGGACACAACTGATGCGCTATTCGCCGAGCAA
>MU779701.1:54892-101986 GCA_026770625.1 Nicotiana glauca | reverse complement strand
TGTGATATCAAAACTATTTTATTTTATGATTTTGGGAGTAATTGTCGTGAGAGCAAAAATCACGTGCTCACAGTGGTAATCAAAGGTAAAAGAAGATAATGGGAAGGAAGAAGCAAAGCATACAAACGGAAGTATTGAGATGGAGGAATCAATGCCATAAAAGCCCTCATTTATAGTGGAGAAACGACACGGTCATCAATGCTCTGGATGATTGACCGATGGGTACAATTACTGCTTCCTTGAAAAAATGTATCGACGGTAGTGTTTTTGCCTTGATAAGCGGAAACGACAAGGCATCGAGCAGGGATCTATGAGATACACCGTCTCTTATAAAATATTGTGCCACGATTCGAATCGCCAGCATAATGTCTTCAAAAGGAGCTCGAGGAGTCGAGTGTCTGAATCGTTTCCATCACTTCATCATGGGAAACATGGAGACTATCTGTATGCAGCAAAATCAGAAGACTTGATTTTTCCTATCAAGACATTTCGGAAGCCTTCCCCGAGACCCCGAGGGTGGAAGGCCGCGATCAAGTTCTCGGCCTCAGGGCTCGTCGAAATCTGACTCGAAAAATGCAAGGTCCGAGGTCAGGATTAAAGAAAAAGTCTCCTAGGCACATGTCTACACCTGACAGGTCCGGCCTATCTAAAGCCTACTATGAGGTCTTGCGTCAAGCCATCCCATCTTTGTACTCGTGCAATTAATACACACATACTATACCGAGTCCCCTCACCTATATAAGGGGGACTCGCCCCACCTTGTAAATGACTGATGTTGCTTCACTTCTCCACAATGAAATAATCTCTCTCTTTCTCTCTTTCTTCTAAGTTATCTGTCTTCATTGACCTCGAGTTCGCCTTAGCACTTTATTATTCCCTCATTCGTTCTTCATTATTTTGCTCAAGATTGATAGTATAGAGACTTACTTATCTATGTGTTTACTTGTTATCCCCTTCCCAGCTACCCTCAATAATCTCGAGATAGGATCGAGGCTCGGTTCCGAGGTATCTACTAGCCTGCTTTGCGCCTGGATAACATCCCCTTATTGGTTCGATTATTGCTTTGGTTAACTAGATCTTAATTATTTTACTTCATGTTTTAGCACTAACCACCCTTACCAACTAGCTCGGGAATAGAACACGTATTTTTAGAATCCTATTTACAAATCTAATTGTTGTTACCATTTTCATGGTAAACAGATGGTCCACCTCAAAATTCTGCCCCAGTTTGGTAGATGATCTTTGGCCTTTGCGGATAATGAATCTTACTGGATCTTTTCAGAATTTTGAGAATCCTTCTCAAAATTCTGCCCCAGTTTCTTAACTGATTACTGACTTTCCGACATATGATGGCGTTGGCTAGACTTGCTCCGGAATTTTGTGGGTCCTCCTCAAAATTCTTCCCCAGTTTATGAACTTGGGGAAAATGGAAATTTTATTCTGATATGGCCGAACCCATAAGGCTGCCTACGTATCCCCTCTTAAACGGGAATCAAGTCAAGCGTAGTTTAATTACATCAAATGGGAAAATGTAAAATACCTACGCATAGTATCTCTTAACTGCGTTTGAATTGATCAGTTTTGGCCAGACTTCTCCGTCTATTTCTGCAAGAATGAGTGCTCCTCCTGTTAGCATCTGTAAACCATGTATGGGCCTTGCCAGCTGGGAGAGCATTTCCCTTTGGCTTCATTTTGATGTGGGAAGATTTTCTTCAATACCAGCTGCCCTGGTGCAAACTGTCTTGGTTTGACTCTTTTGTTGAAAGCTCTGGACAATCTGTTCTGATAAAGTTGGCCGTGACATACTATGTTCATCCTCTTTCCGTCAATAAGGGCCAATTGTTCATAGTAATTTTTTATCCACTCTGCATCGCTAAGTTCAGCTTCCTGTATGATTCTTAAAGAAAGAATCTTTACCTCGGCTGGGATGATAGCCTCGGTACCATAATCCAACATGTAGGGAGTTGTCCCGGTTGATGTGAGAACCGTGGTGCGATACCCCAATAGAGAAAAGGGTAACTTTTTATGCCACTGTTTGTGGTTCTCTACCATTTTCCTTAGTATCTTCTTAGTGTTTTGTTGGCGGCTTCTACGACTCCATTCATCTGAGGTGTGTAGGATGTGGAATTCTTGTGCTCTATTTTGAAAGCTTCACACATATCATTCATCAGATCACTGTTGAGATTGGTAGCATTATTAGTAATAATGGACTCAAGAACCCCGAATCGGCAAATAATCTGATACTTGATAAAATCTACGATGACTTTCTTCGTCACAGCTTTGTAAGATGCAATATCTACCCATCTTATAAAGTGATCATTGGCTACCAGAATGAACTCGTGTCCGTTTGAAGCAGTGGGCTTAATTGGACCAATAATATCCATTCCTCAGGTGGTGAATGGCCAAGGTGAGCTTGTTGCATTGAGCTCGTTCGGCGACACTTTTATCATATCGGTATGCACTTGACATTGAAAGTATTTGCAGACATACTGAATGCAATCCGTTTCCATGGTCATCCAAAAGTAACCTGCCCTGAGTATCTTTTTTGCCAAGACGAAACCATTCATGTGAGGGCCACAGGTCTCGGCATGTATATCCTTAAGTAGCTTAGAAGATTCCCTTACGTCAACACATCTTAGTAAACCCAAATCAGGAGTTCTTCTGTACAAGTTCCCTCCGCTGTGGAAGAAGTGATTTGCCAATCTCCGGAGTGTGCATTTCTGAGTGTGATTTTCTTGCTATGGGTATTCTCCTTTCGATAAGTACTCCTTGATGTCATGGAACCAAGGTTTTCCATCCGTTTCTTCTTTAACACGAGCATAATATGCCGGCTGATTATTGATCTTTACCATAATGGGATCGATATAATTCTTATGCGGATGTTGTATCATAGATGACAAAGTGGCCAATACATCGGCAAACTCATGCTGAATTCTAGGTACATGTCGGAATTCTATCTTCGTGAACCTCTTTCTCAATTCTTGCACATGGTGCAGATATGACAATATCTTGGAATTCTTGGTGGCCCATTCTCCTTGTACCTGGTGCACAAGCAGATCTGAATTACCAATCACCAGTAGCTCCTAAATATTTATGTTGACTGCCATGTTGAGCCCTAGTATACAGGCTTCATATTCTGCCATATTGTTGGTGCAAGAAAATCTGAGTTTGGCAGATACCGGATAATGTTGACCTGTTTCTGATACCAAATCTGCTCCAATACCCACTCCTTTAAATTTTGCGGCTCTATCAAAGAACATCCGCCAGCCATCGTATGCTTCGGTAATGTCTTCTCCAATGAAAGACACTTCTTCATCAGGAAAATATATTTTCAAAGGTTCGTACGCTCCTCCAACCGGATTTTTTGCAAGATGATCTGCCAATGCTTGTCCCTTGACCGCCTTTTGAGTTACATAGAAGATATCGAACTCACTTAATAGTATCTGCCATTTAGCCAACTTCCCAGTCGGCATGGGTTTCTGAAATATGTACTTCAGAGGAACCATCCTGGATATGAGGTATGTAGTGTAGACACAGAAGTAATGTCTCAATTTCTGAGCTATGCAGGTCAAAGAACAACAAGTGCATTCAAGTAGAGAGTACCGTGCTTAGTAAGGTGTGAACTTCTTGCTCAAGTAGTATATTGCATGCTCCTTCCTTCCTATCGCGTCATGTTGTCCCAAAACACATCCAAAGGCTCCATGTAATATAGATAGATAGAGTAGCAAAGATTGTCCGGGTTCTGGAGGGACCAGAACTGGTGGTGTGGACAAGTATTCTTTGATCTTATCAAAAACTCTCTAACAATCCTCTATCCAGCTTGTTTCAGAATCCTTCCTAAGCATCTTGACCGCTATGAAGTGACTAATATAGTTGAGACGTCCAAAGAAGCTCATCAGATCTTTTATGATCTTAGGTGGTGGCAACTCCTGAATAGCTTTGACTTTGGATAGGTCCAGCTCGATCCCTCGACAATTGACAATGAAACCTAGTAACTTTCCTGTGATAACCCCGAATGCACACTTTGCGGGGTTCAATTTCAAATTTTACCTCCTTAGCCTGTCAAAGAACTTTCTCAAGTCCAATATGTAATATGCGGCCCTCTTGGATTTGATAATGACATCATCCACATACCCCTCTATTTCTTTGTGGCCCCAGTGATCGCAACCAACTCCACCCAAATAGCAAAAACCCATAGTCAATCTAACCCTAGATGGAAACACCCATCAATTACCCATACTAGGGTTGAGCCACAACCCTAGCTAATGGGTTTAGCTACTCTTGCTCGAACAAGAAAATGAAGAAATAGGTGAAGAACAAGACATAATATCTAAATGCTAAATTAAATTACAAGAATCTATCGTTAATTTGAAGCTAAGATGCCAAAAATGGCTATAAAAGGTGTTCTCATGACCGCAGCTCAGTTTTGAAGATAACAGATGACCTAAAAATGGTAAAATGTTCTNTTGTGCGGCCCTCTTGGATTTGATAATGACATCATCCACATACCCCTCTATTTCTTTGTGGCCCCAGTGATCGCAACCAACTCCACCCAAATAGCAAAAACCCATAGTCAATCTAACCCTAGATGGAAACACCCATCAATTACCCATACTAGGGTTGAGCCACAACCCTAGCTAATGGGTTTAGCTACTCTTGCTCGAACAAGAAAATGAAGAAATAGGTGAAGAACAAGACATAATATCTAAATGCTAAATTAAATTACAAGAATCTATCGTTAATTTGAAGCTAAGATGCCAAAAATGGCTATAAAAGGTGTTCTCATGACCGCAGCTCAGTTTTGAAGATAACAGATGACCTAAAAATGGTAAAATGTTCTATTTATACTAAGCTAGAAAAACTGGATAAAAATACCCATGCAGGGTCAGTACGGGCCACACAAAATGGACTGTGGCCGCACAAGGCTCTTGGATTTCAAAACTTGGCTCTCTGAAGTTGGGCTCTACGGACCGCGCAGAATAGACCGTGACCCAGTGGCAGCTAGCGCGGTACGCACAAAGATGACCGCGAACCGCATAGGCTTGGATTCTAGAAATTTCAAATCTCTGAATCTCTACTCTGCGGACCACACAAAATGGTCACGCGGCCGTGGAGCCTTCACCGCGGACCGCGCAATATGAACGGCGGCCGCATTGCTTGAAACCTAATTTTGCCAACTCTATTAATCTATCTAGTGTAGATCACACAGAATGGACTGCGGCCGCACTAGGTGTTTTTCCTTAAATCACACACTCTGAATCTACCTAGTGCGGACCACACAAAGTCGAATGCGGCCGCACTAGGCCTTTTTGCCCTCAGTTTCCTTTGTCTTTGATACTTGAGCAGGTTTCACTCACTTTGAGCCGACCTTTGACATTTCATCACTTTATCGATCAAACCTGCAGTCAAGCACACTTATGAGCCTTTTGGGACTATTTTATAATAATTTATAATGAAAGCGTAAGCAAGAAGGAGCATAAAACATGACAAAATCCCTAGTTATCAACTCCCCCAATCTTAAGCTTTTGTTTGTCCTCAAGAAAACAAAATAAGACCCACCCCTTAAGGTAAAATCCAAGTATTTTCAGCTGTCCTAAAGTATCCTCGACAAGCATCATTTGGGACTAACAATTGCCCTCAATACGAATAAATCATTAACAACTTTTAACCCTTGAAAAACCATAGATCAAGTGTGACACAAGAACATCAAGAGTTGACTCATTACATCAAAGAACTCTCTCAATTACTTTGGTCATTGTGGAACCCAAACTCACACATCCTCAACTATCCCTAGGCAAACCTCACCTTTTTAGAGTAATGACACACAAATCGAGGTTAACGGGAATTCACTCATCTCTCTCAAGAAAAGGTCACAAGTCCGGATCTAGGTACCATATGCTTGCCCCTTTTGTAAGTATCCACTAATGTAAGCTTCATTCAACTTAAGATCATATAGGGCTTTTGTGGAGTCATTGTTAAGGCTTTTGGCTTAGGGTAGGAAATGTTTTGTTCTAAGTGGGTTCCTTCTTCCCTTAAGCACTTCTTTTGATTCATTTGGCACAATTCACTTGACTCTTATAGTCATTTAACCTCTTCCAAGGAGTTAGAGAGACACATTGTCACTCTTTCTTATGCATTTCAATTATTTTCTCCTTTTTCATTTTTTCCACACATTTATTTCTTTTACTCTTCTTGAATCCCTTCTTATTCTTTCTCACATTGACCATTCTTTTTTATCTTTTTGATTTTCTTTCTTTTTCATTGCCTTTCCTTTTCTTCATTTTTGTGCCTCATACCGCTTTGTTGTCATCGCCGTCTCTCCCCCCAAACTTAATACTTTTGCCATGCGCTCAAGGAAAGATCGGGTGCTAAGAGAGGGTATCTTGTAGAACGGGTATAGGCTTGTAACATGGTTCTTAGAAGAAAAAGGTCTAAGGCTCAAAAGGGTTAACTAGGGATCATATCATTGGTAGGCTATGGAATTTGTTCACTTATCATTTGGATCAAGGAGAGCCTATAATCACTTCTCAAGTCAAATTTCACTTAAGATTTCGCCTCAACAAATATTCAGGGTAAGTTCTAGACCAATGGCTCGGGACTTGGACTCACAATTCGAATTCTCACCACGCAAGCTAAGGGATTGCTAAAGACATCGAGTCGGGGGCCCACAATGACCTTAGATGTGATTTGAGCACACAATGGTCCCGAAAAACCACTTGATGATTATTGGCCAACGCAAGAGTCTTAAAGCCACGACTTTCACCATCCAAAACACATCATTTTGTCTTTGACCATGGGATCAAAGGCAAATGTGCTAGGACCAAGTGAAGTTTTGCTTGAGGTACCCTTAACTACAAACTACCAAAAACAAAAAACAAAAACGAACTCTAACCCTTAAGAAGGTTGTCATGCCATCTATCATTGGGAATAGCCACCCGGTTCACACAAAACTCCACTTTTGGAAAGAACCGTGACATTAAGCAAACCAAAGGCTTATTAAAAATGTCCAAAACAAAACAAAAGGCCACGACTATATAAGAAGCTAAAAATAATTTTTTTTCCGAAAATAGAAAATAGAATGAATATGTACAATAGGGGAGTGAATATACAACGGGAAATGAATATATACAATGATGTAACTTTATATACAGACCAAAAGAAAGATAAAAAGTACGATAAAAGTAACTAAATGTGAGATTATATACAGACCAAATGAAAATCAAAGAAAGCATAAACTAAATCAGTATATATATATATATATATATATATATATATATATATATATATATATATATATATATATACAGTCATCCAAGGATAAATAGGGCACACCCCCTCAAATAAAAGCTGGCATTTTCCCCCAATACCAACTAAAGCAAAAATAAGCACCAAAAAGTAATGAAAGGATATGAGGACTCCCTAAGCCTCATCCGTCTGCATAGGAACATGAGTGGTCCCTGGGTCCTCGGTACTCTCAAGAACATCAGACTGGTTCCCGATCTCCTGCTGCTCAGCTGCTGGGACCTGGGACTGGACCTGGACTGGCTGTGGATCTGGTACATCCTGTGGCTGACTGGAGGAAGCCTTCGGTGGGTCTGCCAATAGAATGATGGCATCATCTGGTCTCCGGATAGTCCTTTTCCTCTTAAGAGGCCTCTGTGTCTGCTCTGGAACTGTGGCTGCTGCTGGGACTACTGCTGACGAAAGGGTCCTTAAATAATAAATCTAAAGGCAGCTGGTCTGCCTTCAGTCTCTCTACATCTACCCTTAGCTCCTTCATGGACTCCCTGGAAGCTCGTGTCTTGCGCAGCTTCTTGTGCTCTTTGGCAAGCACTTTTAGAGCCTTACCATGTGAAGCCAGTGCCTTCACCAACTCGGCCTGGGTGCTTAGGATCTTCTCCTGGTTGTCAAGTAATTGCTTCAAAACATCCTCTATAGACTGTGGGACCTAAACTAGCGGAGGAGCCGACTGAGCTGTAATGGTGGAGGTCAAGGTGGCCAACTTAGATGAAGAAGTATACATCCAGTTGTTCAGGCTCTGAAGTGTCTGGCTCAGTCAGTGGGCTGTGATAGGATGGGCCCGGGAAGATAGAATCTCCGGGCTAGCTGAAGTAGAAGGACCTGGAGGCACATCAGCAGAAGTGGAAGGTCTGGGAGGCATGGTAGCAACTGTGGAGGCAGGCTCAGTGGAGGCCTCTACCACAACTGGCTCTTCAGACTGGCCAGTCGGAGCACAAGCAGGGGGCTTGTAGTTCTCTTCCTTGGAGTTGTCTGGCCTCCTCAAACTATACCATGAAAATGGAGAAACCGGCTTGGCTTTGACATCATACGGCTTCTTTTCCACCTCCAAGTCCCAGAAATACATAGAGAGGGTGTTGGGGAAAGTGTAGTTCCGGTTAGCTTCCGCACCCACAAGAGAGATGATGCGGGACATCATATGACCTACATTGATGGGGTATTCGGTCATGATCGATGCAACCAACACAACCCAATGGATAGGAAGAGTTTGGTCATGTGTGGTAGGGTCCAACCTGCTGCAAACGAAGGTCTCCCAACCCTTAGCTTCAAAGTTCAGGGCCCCACTCAGTATTTTTACCCCGCAGTCAACCACTCAGGAATGGTACTTGGGATTGCCAAGTACTGGGCTAACCATGGATGGACCCCCTCATCCATCTCCAACTTTGCCAAATGTAGAGTCTCGTCCTCTTCATTGAAGCCCAAATATTCATTCGGAGACTGCCCGTCAAACAACACTTTATGTTTCGATCCTTGGTCACTTTGGAACCCTTGACGATGTAGGCCACATTACAATAGAATTCCCTAACCATATGTTCATTTGCATCAATATGCTTCTCCATAAATATCTCCCAGTCCGGACTAGTTCTAAACTCTCTCTGCACGCTAGGGTTGTGGGGTAGTAAGTATCTATTAATAAAGATCCTCTCCGGTATCAAATACCTCATCGACCACCACTACCTAAACTTATGGTAAGCCACTTAGCTTACAAATCTATCTTCCCAAACTTCGCCCTTCCTAGTTCGGTCAATTCCACCCACCTGAGGTTTACCACCCTCATCTCCACCTGTACTCTCCCCAAATAATGAAGTTGTAGGGGAGGTGGAGTCGTCCCCACTAGCGGCTGCTGACTCTTCAGATGAATCAGAAACTACATTCACCAGTCTCTTGATAGTGGGTGATGCTGGTAGGGTATCAGTCAGTTTGAAGTTGGTGGTGATGTGAGTTGGTACTGAGTCTGAGGATATGTCTTGGGATGGCATATACTCACTCCCCGAGGAATGGGAAGCACCTCTATCTACAACTTTTATCAACTTTCGGGTCTTTTTGATGTTTTCCCGAGCTTAGGGAGTGATTTTAACCACTCTCTTTCCTTTGCTCCCTCGGGAGGAATCACCTCTCCCGAGGTGTTTTGATCCTTTGCCTCCTCGTTTAACCATCGTCTGCAAACACACGCATCTAACATTGTTAGTGTAAGCATAGGTAGTGAAACAGAGGCAGAATGAATTGCAGAACATAAGCTCAGAAGTTGCAGAATAGTTGCAGGAACAGGCCAGTACGGGCCACATAAAATGGCTGTGTGGCCGCACTGAAACCACCGCGGACCGCACTGAAACCACCGTGGACCGCACATAAATGACCGCAGTCCGTACAGGTTAAAAGCCCCTAAGTTTAGCTCTCTGAATCTCACCACCACGGCCCGCACAAAATGGTATCACGTCCGTGGTGGGTCAGCACGGACCGCACAAAGTGCAATGCGGCCGCACTTGCACAAGCCTACTTGCAGATCATAAGCACCGTGAACCGCACAAAAGTGACCGCGGTTCGCGAAGGGTGCTAATTTAGGGCACTGAGTTAGGGTTTCTAATTTGTGAAATTTTTGTTCAGGTTTTCCACCTAACTTGTCCCTACTAAATTTAATAGTCATTATGCCCATCAAGCACTCAGAAAGTAACACATAAACTAACCTAAGCTAACAAACTAAAAAAAAATGAGAAGAAAAAGAAGCTATGGCTACTGGGCATGAACAATAAAGTGAAATTATAAAATTCAACAAATAAAGACGGATGAAATGTTACCAGACTGTGAAGATGAGATGCAGTTAATCAGTCTAAGCAAGAATTGTGATCAGAGAAGAGAGTGAACAGTAGCTTTTAGGGGTCTGAGTGTTAAAATTTCGAAAAGGGTAAATGGTGACCCCTGGGGCCTATTTATAGAAAATAGTGGGACCCAACCTTACCTACCAGCGCGGCCATACAAAATAGACCGCGGACCGCGCTAGGTTTATGCAGAAGAAGCTTGAGAAGGCAACCTCCACGGTACGCACAAAAGCGACCGCGGCCCCAGAGGTCTACCGCAGTCCGCACAAAATGCAATGCGGCCACGGTGACAAACTTCAGAGAGTCATCATTTCTTGCTCATACTAGTGCGGACTGCATAAAATGGCTGTGCGGCCGCACTGGAAACTTCTAAGTCTTAGCACATTTGCAATTATGCCCTGCACTGCATCAAGTCAGTCCTTGCAACATCTCATAACCAATTAGCCCAAAAATAAATCCTAACTACCAAGAAAATCAAAGAAAACAAAAATAAAATACATGGGTTGCCTCCCAAGAAGCGCCTGATTTAACATCACGGCACGAAGCGGGTTACAATCACATCATTTGAAATAAACCACAACCAACACATGGCTATCATGAAACTTCCCAAGATAATGCTTGACACAGTGCCCATTCACCCTAAAGATTTCACCACTTTTGTTCTTCAAATCTAAAACACCAAAGGGGTTACACATACAACTTCAAATGGCCCACTCCACTTTGATTTCAACTTTCTGGAAACAACCTTAGACGAGAATTGAACAAGAGGACCAAATCACCAACTTTGAACTCTTTTCCACGAGCATATTTGTCATGAAGGTACTTCAACTTGTCCTTATACAAGGACGAACTAGAGTATGCATGGAACCAGAATTCATCAAGTTCATTGAGTTGTTCAACACGAAGATTAGCCGCAACATCCCACTCAAGATTAAGGTTCCTCGAGGCCCACATGGCCTTATGCTCCAATTTCACCGGTAGGTGACATACTTTCCCAAACACCAACCGTTACGACGACATACCAATTGGGGTCTTGTAAGCGGTGCGGTAAGCCCATAGAGCATGATCTAACTTTTTGGACCAATCGGTCCTATTGCCATTGACAGTTTTGGACAAGATGCTCTTGATTTCTCTATTTGATACTTCAACTTAGGCACTTGCTTGAGGATGATACGGTGTAGAGACTTTGTGATTGACACCATACTTGAAGAGCAAGGTATCAAAAGCTCTATTACAAAAGTGCTATCCTCCATCACTAATGATAGCCCGGAGTGTACCAAACCTTGTGAAGATGCTCTTTTTAAAAATGCCACCACACTCCTAGCTTCATTATTAGGCAAGGGCATGGCCTCAACCATTTTGACACATAGTCCACTGCTACAAGAATGTAAGTGTTCCCATACGAGCTAACAAAAGGGCCCATAAAATCAATACCCCAAACATCAAAGATATCAACTTCAAGAATTGTGTTAAGAGGCATCTCGTCTTTCTTGGAAATCCCGCAGGCTCGTTGGCGTTGATCACATCTTTTAACTAAATCACTCACATCTTTAAAAAAGTCGGCCAATAGAAAGCACAACTCAAAACTTTCAAAGCCGTCCTCACCCCTCCATGATGGCAACCATAGGGGGAGGAGTGACAAGCCTCCAAAATAATCAATTGTTCACCCTCAGGGACACACCTTCTAATCACACCATCCGTGCAAATCTTAAACAAGTACGGATCATCCCAATAGAAATCCAAACTATCCCATTTGAGTTTCTTCCTTTGGTTGGAAGAGAGCTCACACAGGACAATTCCATTTACAATGAAATTGGAAATGTCCGCGAACCATGGCATGTCACACATTGACACGGAAATAAGTTGCTCATCTAGGAATGTATCATTTATCTCAAGGCCGTCACATGGCCTTACTTCCTCCTCCAAGCGGGACAGGTGTTCCGCAACTTGGTTCTCACTTCCCTTTCGGTCCACTATTTATAAGTCAAACTCTTGAAGAAGTAACACCCATCTCATCAATATTGCCTTGGAATCCTTCCTGGTCATCAAATACCTAAGCGCAGAATAGTCGGTGTGCACAATTACCTTGGCCCCCATAAGATATGGCCTAAATTTCTCCATGGCAAATACAATGGCTAACAACTCCTTCTCCGTAACCGTGTAATTTGGTTGAGATTCATTCATAATCTTACTTGCATAGTACACAAGATGGAACATTTTGCTAACTCATTGACCCAACACTGCCCCCACCGCAATGTCACTTGCATCGTACATTAGTTCAAAGGGCAAACTCCAATGAGGTGCGGTAATGATAGGGGTGGTGGTCAACTTGTGCTTTAAAATTTCAAAGGCCTCCATGCATTTTACATCAAAAACAAACTTAGCATCTTTCTCTAGCAACTTGCAAAGGGGATTCACAACCTTCTAGAAATCTTTGATAAATCGCTGGTAGAACCCGACATGCCCAAGGAAACTCCTCATCCCTTTGACAGAAGTGGGGGGAGGAAGCCTCAAAATCACCTTGATCTTAGCCTTGTCTACCTCAATCCCATGCTTAGAAATATTTTGACCCAATACTATACCTTCATTAACCATAAAATGGCATTTTTCTTAATTGAGAACGAGATTAGTTTCTTCATATCGGGCCAAGACTCTATCCAAGTTTCCCAAGCACTCTTCAAAGGAATCACCAACCACACTAAAATAATCCATAAAGACCTCCAATATGTCTTCCACCATGTCGGTGAAAATAACCATCATGCAATGTTGGAAGGTCGCTGGAGCATTGCACAACCCGAATGGCATCCGGGAGAAAGCAGATGTACCATATTGGCATGTGAAAGTGTTCTCTCTTGGTCCTTAGGGGCAATTAAGATTTGATTATAGCTCGAATACCCATCCAAAAAGCAATAAAAAGTGCACCCCACAAGGCGATCAAGAATTTGGTAGAGGAACGGCAACGAGATATGATCCTTTCGAGTCACCTTGTTGAGTTTCCGGTAGTCCATACAAACTCTCCACCCAATAATGGTTCGAGTGGGAATGAGTTCATTGTTGTCATTTGTCACCACCGTCATCCCTACTTTCTTTGGCACACATTATACCAGAGAAGTCTATGAACTATCGGAGATTGGATAAACCACACCCGTATCTAGCCATTTGATCACTTCTTTCTTCACCACCTCTTGCATTACCTCATTGAGCCTCCTTTGGTGTTCTAGGAAGCCTTGCATCCTCCTCCAAAACGATTTTATGTATGCCAAATGTGGGGCTTATTCCTCGAATGTCGGCCAATGTCCACCCAATTGCTTTCTTCCTCCTTTTGGGAACCGTCAAGGTGGCATCTACCTGCAAGTTAGTGAGGCAAGAAGAAATAATAACTGGTAAAGTAGAATTTGAGCCCAAGAACTCATACCTGAGGTGTGGAGGAAGTGGTTTCAACTCCAACACCGGTGGCTCCTCAATGGATGGCTTAGTTGGTTGAATTTTCCGATTTTCAAGATCTAAAGACAATTTCCTAGGCTCATAAGAATACAAGCCCATACCATGCAAAGCATTCACGCATTCCACTCTACTTGCACCATCATTGACATCTATATTTAGAAGAACGACCTCAAGGGGATCCTCCACATTGATCATAGAACTTGTGTCATCCACTATCACAGCTGTGACAATGTCCACAAAAGAGCACACCTCGGTGCTATTGAGTTGCTTCATGGATTTGCAAACATGGAAGACCAACTTTTCATCTCCCACTCGGAAAGTTAGCTCACCCGCTTCAACATCAACCAAAGCCTTCCCCATTGCTAGGAAAGGTCTCCCAAGAATAATCAGGACTTCATAGTCCACTTCACAATCCAATATGACAAAGTCGGCCGACAATACAAATTTGTCCACCCGAACAAGTACGTCATTAATTATACCTAAATGCCGCTTCATCGACCGATCCGCCATTTGAAGTCACATTGAGGTTGACCTAGGTTGGCCAATAACCCAAAGTTTTGAAGACCGAATAAGTCATCAAATTTATGCTTGCCCCAAAATCACAAAGGGCCTTGGCAAAATCCGCACTACTAATAGTGCAAGGGATAGTAAAAGCTCTGGGGTCTTCAAGTTTCGGGGCCATAGAATGTACGATAGCACTCACTTGATGAGTCATATTTATTGTTTCACACTCCATCGACCTCTTCTTCGTTGCCAAATCCTTCATAAACTTTGTATACCCTGGCATTTGCTCAAGTGCCTCCACCAAAGGGACATTGATTGTAAGACTTTTCATCATTTCAATGAATTTTTTGAATTGGTTATCACTATTTTGCTTTGCTAACCGTTGAGGATAAGGCAGAGGTGGCCTAGGCAAAGGTGCCTTGGCTTTGGACACCATCGGCTCGGGCATATCAATCACGTGCTCCCTAGACGGGTTCATGGCATCTTGTGTTTCCACCTCGGCCTCATCAATATCTATCTTGACTTCATTGTTCACATTGGTCTCAACCACATCTTCAACAATCAAAGGACTCACATCTTCTTGGAACCCAACATCACCATCCTCTCCTAGACGGGTTCTTTCGAGGCATGCACATCACCACCTCTCCCACTTCTTGTTGTAATCGCCATCACATGATTGTCACCTCCCTTCGGGTTCACTACCGTATCACTTGGTAGAGCACCCTTAGGTCGAATATTAAATGATTGAGAGATTTGGCCTAATTGCACCTCCAAATTCCGGATAGAGGTATTGTGGGAAGGCAATTGAGCATAGGAATATTGGTTCCTCTTCATCATTTGTTCGAACATCATTTCTATTCTTCCCATATCATTACCCGAAGAACTAGATCCTTGAGATTGAAACGGAGGCAGATTGTTTGGTTGTTGGTACATCGGGGGCCTTTGAAAGCCTTGCCCCCGGTTGCCTTGGTTTCCATTGTTGTTCCATCCGCCTTGACCATTGTTGTTCCAATTGTTGTTATTTCCATTCTAATTCCCTTGATTTCCCAAATTGTTGTTCCCCCAATTTCCACCTTGATTGTTGTTGTTCCAATAACCACCACCTTGTTGATTGCCTCAATTTCCTTGGGGACGCCATTGTTGGTTTGAAGAGTTGCCTCAGTTGCCTTGATAGTTATTTACATATTGAACCTCTTCACTTTGATCATCATAGCACTCATTCGAAAAAACACCACCATCATCATATTGATCACAATTCCCTTGAGGTTGTTGCCCTCTTTGCCTTTTCTTAAGCATATTCACTCCTTCCATGGCATTGACTTGGCGAGGATTTTGGACTTGTTGCAATTGCACCTTTGCCAATTGATTCATAGTAGTAGTAAGCTCGACAATAGCTTGATCATGGTCATGCAACTCCTTGTGCGAATGGATGACCATGAGGCACCTTGGGGCACATTTGATCGGCTTTGCCATGCCAAAGAAATGTCAGCCATTTGATCCAAAACATCACAAGCTTCATTGTAAGGAAGCTTCATAAAGTTTCCTCCGGCCAATTGGTTCACAGTGCATTGTTTAGTAGTGTTGATGACCCGATAAAAGGTTTATTGAATCATCACATCCGTCATATCATTATTTGGGCACTCTTTCACCATTGTTCTAAATCTCTCCCATATTTCATGCAAGGGTTCCGTTGGCTCTTGCTTGAAAGCCAAAATTTCATCTCGAAGCGCCGCCATGTGACTCCGCAAAAAGAACTTGGAAATAAACTTGTCTGCCAATTCATCCAACGTTGTGATTGAATGATTGAGGAGCCTTTCTAACCAATCCAATGCTTTACCCCGAATAAGGAACCGAAAAAGCCTCAATCCCAACGCATCTTCAGACACGTTTGTCTGCTTGCTACCCTAGCATGTATCTACGAACCCCTTCAAGTGCTTGTAGGCATTTTGATCGGAGGTGCCCGTAAAGTTTCCGCTTTACTTGAGCAAGGTCAACATGATATTTTTTATTTGAAAGTTTCCCGCCCAGATTCGGGGAGGAATGATGACACTCGCATATCCTTGATTTGGGAGGACTCTTGGAGCCATTCTTGGAGGTGGTGGAGGAGGGTCTGGGATATTGTTGTTGTCATTTGCATTGGCCTGATGACCTCTACGCGGAGCTTGAGGTAAAATAGGAAAGATTATCTACCTCCTACCCCGCATTCACATTGCCAAGAGGGTCATTAGCATTGAGAGCTATTTGTACCTGAGTAATCGACACAAACAAAATTAGTAACAAAGAAGTAAAGAAGAACAATACACAAAACTACTAAATAGATAGCCAAAAATCGTAAGCTCCCCGACAATGGCACCAAACAGTGATCGCAGCCAACTCTACGCTACTAAAAAGTAGGAGAAGAGGGTCGCAATAGGTTTTACCCAATATGAGGGTCGGGATCGAATCATCAGAGAGCTAGAAGGGAATTCAGGTATCTACTTAGAATAGAATTTCATGTGTTCTCTTAAATGATCTTCTCTTCATTTTTTGGTATTTCAATTATAAACTACTATTATCAAACAACTAATTAAAACTAGACTATTCTATGAAATAACTGCTAAAGTTGTATCTAATGGGAAGAAGGGTACAAGGGTCGTGACATCATCTAGGTGGCTAATTGACGAGTAGATGTTACTAAGGTTCGATTGACATAATTGGGGCTTATGCTATAATCATTGCACAATTTTATCCACTCTCACACCTCTCGGTAGAGAGAGTGATTTTGCACAATTGACTCTCTCGAGACCAAATGGGTAGGCAAATTAGATCAAGCAACTAGGGTTCAAGTAGGGTGATTACTCTCTCGAGAATTAACCCATTAATTGGGACTATCATTTCTCATGAGTCCATCCCAATTCCTTGTTGGGTTAATTTTGGAGACTTAAACCTTCTTTCCCAAGAAGATTCAAATCCACAAAGCACAATTCAGTGTTTGCAACCACCAATTCGTAGATTAAAACATAAAATCAACCGAACTAGCAAACACCCATAGTCAATCTAACCCTAGATGGAAACACCCATCAATTACCCACACTAGGGTTGATCCACAACCCTAGCTAATGGGTTTAGCTAATCATGCTTGAACGAGAAAATGAAGAAATAGATGAAGAACAAAACATAATAATTAAATGTTAAATTATATTACAATAATCTATCGTTAATTTGAAGCTAAGATGCCAAAAATGGATACAAAAGGTGTTCTGAAGAGCGCAGCTCAATTCTGAAGATAACAAATGACCTAAAAATGGTAAAATGTTCTATTTATACTAAGCTAGAAAAGATGGAAAAAAATACCTCTGCGGCGTCAGTGCGGGCCACACAAAATGGACTGCGTGCGCACAAGGTTCTTGGATTTCAAAACTTGGCTCTCTGAAGTTAGGCTGCGCGGACTGCACAGAATGGACCGCGATCGCAGTGGCAGCTAGCGCGGTCCACACAAAGATGACCGCAGACCGCATATGCTTGGACTCTGGAAATTTCAACTCTTTGAATCTCTACTCCGCGGACCGCACAAAGTGGTCACGTGGCCGCGGAGCCTTCATTGCGGACCGCGTAATATGAATGGCGGCCGCATTGCCTGAAGCCTAATTTTGCCAACTCTCTGAATCTACCTACTGTGGACAGTACAGAATGGACTGCGGCCGCACCAGGTTTTTTGCCTTAAATCACACTCTCTGAATCTACCTAGTGCAAATCGTACAAAGTCGAATGCGGCTACACTAGGCCATTTTGCCCTCAGTTTGCCTTGTCTTTGATACTTGAGCAGGTTTCACTCCCTTTGAGCTGACCTTTGACATTTCATCACTTTATCGCTCAAACCTGCAATCAAACACACTTATTAGCCTTTTGGGACTATTTTGTAACAATTTATAATGAAAGCGTAAGCAAGAAGTAGCATAAAACATGACAAAATCCTTAGTTATCACCCAGCATTCTTCAGGCCGAGTGGCATCATCTTGTAATAATATACACCCCACGGTGTGATGAAAGCTGTCTTCTTTGCATCCTCTTCATCCATCCAAATTTGGTGATAACCCACGAAGCAATCTATAAAGGATTAGAGTTCGTGCTTGGTGTAGTTATCGATCGGGATATATATTTGGTAGTGGGAAGTCGTGTTTGAGACTTGCTTTGTTTAAATCCCGATAGTCAACACACACTCTTTCCCATCTTTCTTCAGAACTGACACAATGTTAGCTAACCAGGTCGGGTACTCCACAACCCTGAGGACTTTGGCTTTGATTTGCTTAGTAACTTTCTCCTTGATTTTCAAACTCATGTCTGGTTTGAACTTTCTAAGTTTCTGTTTTACTAGCGGACTTATGGGATTAGTAGGAAACTTGTGAGCCACTATGAAAGTGCTTAAATCGGTCATATCATCATATGACCAAGTGGAAATGTCCTCATACTCTTTTAGGAAATGAATGTACTCTCCCTTCTCTGTTGGTGATAAATGAATGCTGATGCGGGTCTCCTTGACGGTATCGGTGTCTCCCAAATTTACTTTTTCGGTCTCGTTTATATTGGACTTAGCTTTATTCTCAAAGTTTTCAACCTCTATGACAATTTCCTCAGGTATCTCATCTTCTTCGTCTGAATCACTATTCTTATGTTGCGTTGCCTCATTACATATCACAGTCACTGGTTTATTCGGAAAAGTAATAATAACAATACAGAAAGGAAAAGTGTAAAGATAGTAATGAATAATGATAAAGGACAAATGTGTTTGATTAAAACTGAGTAAATTGTTCAGACAAAGCTTGGCTCGATAAATCAAGCATTTATTTTGAAACAAGTAAATCTTAAAACAAAATTACTAGAAATTTTAAATGCCTAGAATGGCTATAGAAGTAAATTTTGCTAAGCTACCCAAGGACTCGGCGGGCTCGGGATGGTGTAGCGGTCCAGTTTCTGAGAATGGTTCCATTCTTCACGGTCTGAATAGTGAGGCCTTCTTCCTCCTCCTCCTCCTCAATTATGGCACTGCAGTCCATGTCTTTATCCTCCAAGAACAGATTTTTTAATCCAGCTAGTGCTTCCTTTTCTGTAGTCCCCCATATTGTGTTGGCCTGGTGGAAAGCTTGTTCCAAATGTGGGACTGGCTGCTCAAGAGGGTAATACGGTCCCCGCCATAGAGGCGGTCAATTCCTGTATTTTTGCCATGTATACTAGTATCCGAGCCCAAAAGTGGTACTATGATTTTTTAGCTGTATCGGTTTAGTGATACCTTAGAGGTTCTTTCCCAACCCTTTCCTGGGTTCATATACGGACCATGCTAGTATGCTTTCTATCTTGTTACTCCACCACTTGTCCTTTTTGCCGGCATTGACCTATTCAATATGATTATAGGTTTCCCCTTCTAGCCTTCTTCTATGTCCAATGGCCGGGATGGTTTGACTAGTGTATATGGGGTTACTCCCATCTTTGTGGATGATCACCTCCAGATGTTTCCATTCAAATTCATGGCTTGATGTAGTGTGGAAGACGCGGCTCCAGAAGTATGGATCCATGGTCGGCCCAATAGAAGATTATACGAGGCTGGTATGTTAAGCACCTGAAATTCAACATCGAGCCAAGTTGGCCCCATCTGCAGGCAAAGGTTGATTTTACCGATTGTGGCCCTCTAGGACCCATCAAAAGCTTTCACATTCATTCTTCCTACATGTATTTCATGGAGACCTTTGTCTAACCTTTTTAGAGTATCCAACGGGCAAATATTTAGGCTCGAACCTCCATCAACCAGGACCCTAAGCAAATGAACATGTCTTCAAATTGCACGGTTATATGTAATGCTCGATTGTGGTTCAAACCCTGGGGCGGTAGCTCATCTTCATGGAAGATAATATTATGGCTCTCCAGTACATGCCCAACAATGTTGGCCATTTCTCCACCAGTGATGTTATTGGGTACATAAGCCTCACTCAGTACTTTTATCAGAGTACTCTTGTGTGCCTCTGAATTCTGCAACAATGACAAGATAGATATCTGAGCATGGACTTTGTTCAGATGGTCAACAACATAATACTCCTTTGCCTGTAATTTCCTCCACAGGTGATCTGGCCCAGTCTTAATGATAGGCTTCCTAGTGGTGGGCTCCTTACTTGAACCTCCCAGGTGTTCAGGTGTATAGACCCTTCCAGTTCTAGTAATTCCTTGTGCAACGTCAGATTCCTCTATCTTGGCTTTCCCTTTTCGTCGAGCCTCGACAACATAATCCCATGGTATTGCTTTTGAGATGAATGGGGGGTGTGGTTGATACTATCATAGTGAAATGTGTGACCAATTCTACCTCAAACGGAGTGGGGGTGGCTGCGGGCGGAGCCACCTCTACCTTGAATAGAGCTGATAGAGTTAGCTCAACCTCGATTGGGGCCTGAGTCTGTACCACAATAGGAGTAAGTGACTACCATTTTAAAGTCATCACCTTCTCGAATAAACCCAATCGACCCCTCAATGTCCCATTCTTCATTTGTCTCTATCGCATGTACACCATCACCTCTATGATTAGGGAGGGGATTGTTGCAGACATTAGGTGTGGTTTCCTTTGCTTGTATGACCTTGTTGTCAATTAGCATTTGGATTTTGTCCTTTAATGTTCG
The DNA here is from genome assembly GCA_026770625.1 of Nicotiana glauca. Classification (NCBI taxonomy): domain Eukaryota; kingdom Viridiplantae; phylum Streptophyta; class Magnoliopsida; order Solanales; family Solanaceae; genus Nicotiana; species Nicotiana glauca. Next base: position 81,285 of record MU779701.1, on the reverse strand, counting down.
ACACTCAGCAGTGGTGTGCCTTTTCATACTGGAATGGTACGCATAAGTTTTGTTCGAATTACCATTGGGGTGGATTTTCTAATGCCACAACGGGAACATAAATGACATAACCTGTGGCTTTCAACCTTTCATACAGTTGGTCGATGGGTTCAGTAATGGTAGTGTACTCTCTAGATGATTTGTGGTCGAAATTGGGTCTTGGTCTTGGATAGTTTTGGCGAGCTGGTGGTGATTGGAAGTGGGATTTTTTGGAGTTGTAGGTGTGATACATAGAGGCTGGTTGGGAATATCTAGGATATGAGGGTTGATATGTAGGTGGTGATGCTTGATATGTGGGTGGAGGTGTTTGATATGTGGGTGGAGGTGATTGATATGTGGTGGAGGTGTTTGAAAACTAAGTGGGGATTTTGGGCCCTGAGCCACCATTATTGTTCCAACCTATTTCTTTTTTGATATGCCTCCTGATTGTAATGCCTTATTTGTGGCTTGTAGTGCTTCGAAATTCGTTACCATCCTGCTCTTGATTCCTTCTTCGATTCTTTCTCCAAGTTTGATGATGTTAGAGAATTTGTGATTTTCAATATCCATCAACCTTTCATAGTATTGAGGGTCCTGTGCTCTGACAAAGAATTTATTCATATGTTCTTAGTCCAAAGAGGGCCTGACCTTGGCTTCTTACAACCTCCAATGAGTAGCATATTCACTAAAAGTCTCAATAGGTTTCTTCTTGATATTTTGAATGTAGAAGACATCCGGTGCATTCTTTGTGTTAAACCTGAACTGGTCCATGAAATCTGACGGCATGGTTACCCAAGTAGACCATTTCTTGGATTTGGCTGATATGCCAAGACAAAGCATCCCCATTAAGGCTCCTCATAAAGAGCTTTATCCGAATTTTTTCTTATTTCCCCACCCCGACAAGCTTGTCACAATAGGTCCTCAGATGAACCCTGGTATCACCTATACCATCGAACATTTAGAACTTGGGAGGTTTGTACCCCTCCGTAGTTTGACATCCGGCTGTATGCACAAATCTTCATAGTTCAAACCTTCTATTCCCCTATACCCTTCAACACCTTGAACACGACTTGTTAACCTCTTGAGTTCTTCAGCCATGTTTTTAATGAGCAGGTCCTTCTCGGAGGATTCTGGTGCATAGGAGATTAGTTGGGTAGAATGAGGTATAGTTTCCACATATATAGGGTTGCTTTGATGGGTGCCAGGAATTTGGGTATAGTGATGATCATTGGTGGAGTTTTGGAGATCAGAAATGAGTGGTGGGGTTTGGGGAGTGTGGTAAGTGGTGGTTGGCAGGAATTGAATTGGTTGATGGTTTTGTTGCGGTGGAGCTGGTAATGGGTTGGGATTCTAGGGTGGAGTTGCGTATTGATTTGGTGCACGAGGATTTTGTGATTGTTGGTTTTGTGTGCTTTGAAAAGGTGCTGGGTTTTTAGTGTTTTGTTGGTTAATGTTAGGGACATTCAGGGTAAGTGATAGGTTTTCCAAGTTGTGAACCTGCTCAAGTTCTCCTTGCAGTTCCAGTATCTTTTGCTCCAGTCTCAAAATAAGACCATTTGGGGCCAGAGTACTGCGACCATCTGAAGTCTCTGCGTTCTCAATATTCTCCTTTCGGATCCCACTCAAGTCATCCATTTTTGTTTTTCCTCTGCTTTTTGTGTTGCTTAGAGGAGGAGGAGGAGGAGTATGGCCTCTAGATCTGGTGTGATATGCTGATGAGGCCAGTATGAGTGAACAAACCTAAGGGGATAGGAATAACAATATGAATAAGAAAAATAAAAAGGTAACAAGTAAATGAGGATCCTGAAACATTTGCAGTATTTAAACACATATTGCGGAAATGTAAATTCGTATCCTACTTTGGGAACCTCGTTGTGCCCGAGGTAGGCATAGCGACAAATAAACTTTGAGAACATATAATGCCAATAAATGCTTCATTCCATAGTATAAAAATAGACAAATCTCAAAATGACACTAAGATAAATATAAGAATAAGTCAATACTAGCACTTGGCCTTATTACATTTTTAGGAAAAAGCAAATAAACCTAGCCTGTTTGGTCCCAGAAGGAACTTCCCCAGATTTGGTCTTCCGAACTCCATCATATAGGTCCCCTAGCTCGCGTAGCCTCAGCAGCAAGTAGGCTCTGGACAGATGTCCTGCTTTAGCTCCTTCAGCATTCTGGCAATTTTCAATCCTTTTTATGACTTTGCCTCCTAGCTCTACTATTCGTCGCTCCAAATATTCCAGTTTAGTGTTGGAAGTGACTGCCATTTATTTCCATTCCTCGATCAACCTCCGATTCCTCTCATGTATTTCTCGGTGCTAATTTTTAGAGTTGTGAACCCTCTTACGCAACTGATTGTACTTGACTAGAGCTTCAGCTTTCTCATCTATGATTCTGCTCCCTCGACTGTCCCCTGGTGTCACCATCCCTTTCAGATTGTCCTCTAACCATGCTGGGTAGAGAGGCTCGCACCCAGCATGTACCTGTATGGCTCAATGGTATTATTCTCCATAATGATTTTGCAGTGCAACATGTACTGAGCTTGGCACTTGTAAGGGACATCGCTGTCTTGAAAGTCTACGCTAAAATGACTCATCTTGATAACCCTCGGTACAACCTGTTTCATATCGGCTTGCCTCATAACTCGTATAAGGAAATATGGGTATATCCTTCTCAACCCGATCAGTGTGGAGCATCCCTGGATCTGCTAATAAATTCATCTGTCGAGAACAATTCAAATATCCACTGCACCTGTTCCTTGGTCAGATTGTCGAAGAACTCAATCCATTCTTTGGCATTTTCTGGCTGAGCAAATATATTTGGAATGTAAGTCATCTTCTTGGGGTGATGGAAGGCAATATGGTCGTTCCAAGCCCTTCATGGAAATTCTTGGCGATAGCGACCCTTTTGGAAATGCTCCAACAACTATAACTGCAGCAACAACTTACAACCCTCGAAATGCTTGACCCCTTTTTGACAGCGCAGCAGAGCCCTGTAGATATCGGCTGTGATCATGGGGACTATGGTATATGTCTGTCCATTAATCCCTTCCATCAAAGTCTTGGCAACCAAGGACGACCTAGCATGGATTCTTCCATTTTTCATTGGGAACACTATCAGGCCCAGGAAGCACACAATGAATACAAACACTCTGTGGTGGATGTGACCTAGAGATGTGAGAGATATTTCATCATGATAAGTATAGAAAGACTTTCTATGGCCATACCTCTCGTACATGTACTCGAAAGGTATGCAAGATTCCTTCAAACACACTAGGTCGACAATTTTCTTCAGCCCCATCATCTTTACAAATCCCCTGCCTATATGGTTTTCCTGTACCAATAGACCGGGGTTGTCCCAAGTCCCAAGCAAACCCTCCAATTTATTCGAGGAGTGGTGTCATTTCTATATCACCGAAACAAAATACAGCCCTTTCACTATCCCAGAATAAAGCGGCAGCCTCGATCAATTTGCTGTTTGGCTCAATATCTAGCAAGGAAGGCATGTTACCTAGGTACTTTTTCACATATTTCTTGTCACTTGAGGGAAGGTCCTGTAACCAATCCAGCAACAATGGTGGGACATTGCTAACCTTACCGAATCTGGGGATCCCGTGCCTTATTTTTGCAAAACAAAATAGGTTAGACCTTACCCCTACCGGACTTGACTATTTATACATTTATTATCAACATATCGTCATTTAGTTCTCCAAATTAATGCATAGAACGTGATTGTGTCTGTTGGGATTATGGAAAACCCGATGGACTTTGGATAAGGCTTATCTTAAAGGATTATTATGTGGACAACATAAATAATCTGACTAGGATTGACCATGATGCATGCGTAATTTTAACCAGATTAAGGTTTCTATAGGGTTTTAGACTGGTACCCTCAAGTGGACAACTCAAGGGAAAGCACTGAACTATCGACTGCACCGCCGATCGACTGGTTTTTCCGCAAATAAGCCTTTTCAAATTTAAGGGTAGTCACTGGGAAGAGCGCAACCACCCATTAAAGCATTGCTATAGGATTTGATATGCACAAGTGGAATATGATGCGGAGCATGATTTATGTAGCAATTAATAACATGTAGTCAATTATTTGCACGTATGGAAAAATAAATACAATATTTAAATAATTGAAAGACAGTTGCTGGAAAAGGAAATCAAAGAGACAAGTCAGTTTCAGGGATAAAGAACCATAAATGCTTAAAATGGACAGTTAGATTCAAGTAAGGGATAAGGATATTGGACTAATTTGTAAAAGATAAGTTCGTTATGGTAAGAGCCTAATGGTATCCCCAACAAAATCGCCATGCTGTTACGCTCCCTTTATTTTCCCCCGCGTAGAAGTTCGGGTTTCGACATTCATGGGGGGTATTGACTCCTTTCATTTTGGGAATTGGGTATTGAAGAGTCACCACCTAACGGGTTATAGTGTGTTAGGACAACTATTTTGCAAATAACTCCATTTGACTAGTTTGCATTATAAGAGATTAGGGTAAGGGCTCGAAGTAACTTTGAGGTGAAGGTGTTAGGCCACCCTCTTGGTCCATAACTGTGGGTCCCGGTCGAACTTAGATTTACGAATTAGTCCATTAACAAATAAATAGTTTAAATAAAATAATTTACAGATTAAAGCACGTTGGACGTTGGATAACTCAATAATAATACAAAGGTTTTGAACAAGTTGTATACATAAAGGAAAGATTAAAGCACAAGGGCTTTGGGAAAGGAGGGGTCCTAGGTTGGTTAGCCTATAGGATCACCCCACACAATGTCCGGTAAACACTCCTAAATGAGGGGCTACACATGACAATATCGCGTAGTCATCATATCCCATATCTACCCTTTCCATCCCTTTAGTGGTCATTAAAGCGAGTGTTGGTCAACGATTTCTATTGTGTGTTGTTACCCGTCCCTTCTTAATAGTCCTAGAGTAAATTAGGACCTTTACCTATAGGTGGTTCTAGACATACCCTAAGGTTTTTTAAAAGGCAAAAAAATACTAAGGCGACAGGCAAGAAAAATTGGGACTTTAGCACCTAAAAAGCAGTTAGAGCTCAAGTTTACCTCCTCAAAGAACAAACATAAGCAGCACGGCTCAAACACAAATAAGGTCCTTTTGTTAGACAATGTCATAAGACTTGATGTCTAAGTCAATATCAAGAGACTAGAAGATAGGTAGTTTATAAACTCAGAAGTAACGGCCCTATCAGTTTGCCTACTGATTTGTTAAGCCTGTTAAAAATCAGAACAACATTAAGTGACAGAAGCAGTTTTAGAATTGCAATGTTTTGAAAATGCCCTATAGGCTTGCCTATACGTGGAATAGTGATAATTATGTTTTATATAGTAAAACAAGGCAGTTTAAAAAAACCAGACTCTTGAATCCCTATAGGCATGCTGTCTAATGATAGATTAAGACAGTTTTTGAAAGAACTCATTTCAGAAAAAATAAACCACTAATTAAACTAGTTTTGAAGTGAACTACTCGTGGACTGGATTGATTTTTAAACTAAACTGGTTTAAATCCATAGGCACAATTTCTGGTGTTGTTCCTTACAAGCATGATATCTAATTGTTTAAAACTAATTTTAGAATTTGGTAGGCATGATAACAAACGAAAGCACATGTAAACACTTGTTATAACATAAGTTGGATTGGATTATATACTATAGGCATATATATTTACTTGTGAAGTTGATTTTAAGACTTATAAGCATGATCTCTATTATGGAACCACTTGAGACCTATAGGCATTATTTCTAACATAGTAAGGTAAACATAGCAACATATAAAGTCATATAGGCATGGTTTCTACTTGGTAAGAAAAACATAGCAAAATATAAAGTCCTATAGGCATGGTTTCTATTTGGTAAACCAAACATAGAAAAATATAAAGTTTAATTGGCATGGTTTCTACCCGTATTGCCCCACAAACATGTAACTACCCACCCTTTTCACTAGTTACCCAGATATTTGTTTACAAATAATTACAGACCATATGAACGAACTACATAAGTAGATTGAAAAAATAAGAAGTTATTCTATAGTGAGCCTACAAACAGGCCAAGATTTCCAAAGCCTCCAACAGCCTCAAATGCCCAAATTCCATAGATAGTGTCATTATCTAGGTGCATCGAAGTTTCCTAAGGATCTCAAGGATCCCAGGCAGTGCTTACACCTAGACTTGGTAACCAAATTGAATAAGTGCAGTGTCGAATAGCCAACCTCAGTATGCCAGAGTTCAGAGGATTCTTAAGAGGATCCCAAGGTAGTACAAATACTGGAAGGGACAGAACTTAGTGACTTAGGAGTAGAGTGAGAGCGTATGACACAATTTGAAAGGCTTTAGTAGGAAAATAGTGTTAAAGAGATTTGCTTGAAATAGTTTTGTAAATCAACAGAGAAGTTATTAAGTGAGACAGTTTTAGAAAGAGTAAGGCAAAATCAACAAATAATAGACCAGTCTCAAAACCAAATAGGTTCAGTATCACACATAGCACAAAGAACCAAGACAAGTTTAGCACAACAAGCATTCACACAGGGGTAAATAGGGAATGGGGACAGGTGAAGCACATAATGGTAAACACATAGCAGGAAGAAGTGTGTGGAATTGATATGCTCAGAAATCACTGATAAGACATAGTCACAGAGTCAACAATGCTAAGGGGGTTCAGTAAAGGATTAACATGGTTTAAAATCAATCCCAGAATTATACAAGTTTTGAAGTGCAGACTACTTTACAATGATATGCATACCAGAAACCAGATAGAGCAAGATTGCATGGAGACATACTACATAGAAAGGGGCAACATGCTCATATTGATCCCAAGGAAGGGGAGTACATAACATGCTAATCATGTAAACATATTAACTACTAGTTTCACAAAAAAACCATAAAAAAGCAAACTAGAAACATGTTGAATTGAAGTAATAAAAGGACCATATTGTTTTTGGAACTTGAATTGAAATTAGAACATACTAGTAAAGAAGGTAGTTAACACAAAGTGAGGTGCAAGAGAGTAGAGTAATCAGCCTTGGCTTGCAGTCGGCTGACTTAGAACAATAGCAAGTAACCATAGAAAATAGAGCAGAAGAGAGTTTTGTGTGAGAGAGAGTTTTGAACCAATGTGTTTGTGTCTTTGTGTTAATGAGAGAGTGTTTAATATTGTAGTTCGAAATTAGATAAAAATAAGGCAAGAATCATAATAGCATAGTAATTATGGAGCCAAATACTAATCAGAAACAAATCAATGCAAGTAATCCTTTAATTAAGGAGTAATCACCATCGATAATAGGGAGAAACGATTAAGGAAAGAAATCAAGTAGAGCATAAGGTACAAAATAGACAATTAGGGGTAAGTACATAAGAGGTTCAATTAAAGAAATACCTAATGAAGAATCTGTAAAATAATTAGTTAACCAAATAAGGTAAGAAAACAAAATAAAGTTGCAGAATGTGGAAGTAATAAAAAATCAGCATATAATAAATCATGGGATCAAGGATTCAAAATACTAATTTAAGGAGAGTAACATAGGTTTCTATGAATAAGCAACTAAACAAGTTAGAACAGTAGAATCAAAAGTCTAAAGGGGAGTTTTTCAAATCAAGTTAAAAAACAAGGAACTCAGAGTTAATGAAAGAGAGTCACGAGTCAATGTTTTCAACATATAAAAGAGTGAGATAGGAATAACCAAACATAGCAAGCAAAGAGGCAAGTCTTAACCAGTCAAGACAAACACAAGCATATAGAGCTGATGCAAATAAAGCATAAGAAACTCAGTAGAAACACATTTGAAGCGAGATAGTCATAGAAACTCAAACAAGAACAAGCCAGTCAAAAAAATCAAACGAAGAAACCAAGAAAAAAATTAGGGTTTTAACATAGGCGAGTTGAAGAGGTAGTAAAATCATTGAATCTGTTAAAATATGCAAGAAATAGGATTTTAAACACAAAGAATCAGTTTAAACAAAGCTTAAGAAGAAGTTCCGAAAACACTAATTTTAGAAGAAGACGAAAAACACTTGGAATCATATGATTCTTATAAAGAATTCCAAGGATAGTGTAAAACATCAAAGAAACAAACTCAATTCGTCTTAAATTTTTACAGATGTAGGAGATGTAGTAGAAATTAAGGTTTCAGAAGAAACCCAAATAGAGATGAAAGAACCTGTCTAAAATCCCAAGGATGGTAATAAGTACAACATGATTTTGCTCGAAATCACATTGAAGTAGCCAGGAACAGACAAATCACAAACACTAGATGCAAGTCGGCATGGCCCTGGGCCCTCGAAGACCTTAGAGAAGGCAATAATGACATTAGAGGAGCCATTGGAGTTGATGGGAGATCACCAAAGAAGACGGGAGAAGAGAGGTCGACGGTTGAAGGAGCTAGGCTTAGGTTGAGCTATTGAGAGAGGAGATGAGATGAGATGAGAGAATACAGAGGCGGCGGATTTGGAAAATGATTTGGGGTTGGGGGGTTGTTTGGAATAAAAAAGGCAAGAACGAATGGGTGTTGTTGACTTTTAGATCAACGGCCATGATTTAATAGGTTTTGGGTCGGGTAGGTGGTTATAAAGTTTGGGTCGGGTATTTTAGCGAGAAATTGGACTAGGTATTGGGTTTAATTTAGGTTATGATTGAAATGCAATCTAGCTATATTTTAAATAGCCAATTTATCCTTATATAATTGATCGTAAATAATAAATAATTTCAAAAAAATAATTTTATATACTAAAATGATTTAAAATAGATTTTTCAACATTTTAAAAATATAGAAGTTCGGTTTTATGCATATAAATGTAATTATATTTATAAGGCTAATATTGTAGTTATATGCAATTTAGCTTTAAAATACAAAGTGCTATTATAAAAATGCACAAATAATATTTTAATAATATTTTGGCATAAAGATAGAATTTAAATGACTAAATCACCACAACAATAATTTGAGGGATAATTATTGGGGATCTTATGAGTATAAGGGAAGAAAATAAATCAATTTAAAATCTTTAAAAATATATGAAAATTTAAAAACCTTATGCATGCTTATATGTGCATATATATATATATATATATATATATATATGCTATTTTAAAAGTATTTATGCATATAAAAAATATAGAAAAAAATTGGGTATCAACATGCTCAGTAAAAAAGAAGAGTGAAAACATAAATCTCATAAACAAGCCCCTCGGGCAAAGTATCATTCATAAGTATAGCCCCTTGGGCAAGCCTCTCAGTCACCTGTGACTTAGCTCTTGTTAATCACTACTCACACACAGCACTCCCGCTCAATAGATATCTCATAGTGATAACCGCTACGACATGTAGCCCAATCCGTAAATATATATAGTCGATTACGCTCACTGGGGGTGAACATACTCTAGAGGGGCTCCTACAACCCAAGTGCTATATCTCTGTAGCGCGCATCCCGATCTAACATATCACTGCGGCTTGCAGCTCTATCCATATATATAAATATCGTTGCAGCATTCAACCCGATGCATTACTCTACTTTCAAATATATGAAAATTGTTTGGGTTGAGTTCCTTGATTTTTAGGGAAATGCCCATGAAAATATATATATAATCCTTACTATCAGGTACTCTACCTCTCTCTCAGTCATTAACCTCATAGCCACTCGGGCATTTCTGTGAAAATCAAGGAACTCAACCCAAACAATTTTCATATATTTGAAAGTAGAGTAATGAAAGTGAATTAAACAATAAACAACTAAAATCATGACTGAGGATATGCTTTCAATTCAAAACCATGTGAGAAAAGTAGTAAAATACCCCTAAGGGTCCAAATAGTTTGGCACAAGGCCCCAAACATGGTATTCAACAAAAGTTAACATATTCATTTCTATACACATGGATATCATGTATTTCTTGGTGTTCATTCTCCGAGTCGTGGACCCTATTGTGTAGCCTATTGTACTTAACTTGAGCTTCAGCTTCCTCTTCTATGATTCTGTTCCCTCGACCGGCCCCTGGTGTCCCCATCCCTTTTAGATTGTCCTCTAACCATTTTGGGTAGAGAGGCTCGCACCCTGAATGATACTTGTCTAGCTCAATGGTATTCTTTTCTACGGTGATTTTGCAGTGCCACATGTACGGAGCTTGGCAATTGTAAGGGACATCGTAGTCTTGAAAGTTTGCCCTGAAATGACTCATCTTGAAAACCCTCGGTACAACCTGTTTCCTACTGGCTTGGATCATAACTCGTATAGGGTCATATGGGTATATCCCTATCAACCCGATCAACACCAAGTGCGGAGCATCCCTGGATCTGATAATAAATTCATGTATTGGGAACTATTCAAACATCCAGTTCATCTGTTCCTCGGTCAGATTGTCGAGGAACTCTACCCATTCTTTGGCATTTTCTGGCTTAGCCAATCTCTCTGGAATGTAAGTCACCTGCTAGGGGTGATGGAAGCCAATATGGTCGTTCCAAGACCTTCGCATAAATTCTTGGTGATAGCGACCCTTTTAGAAATGCTCCAACAACCATAACTGCAACAACAAATTCGAACCCTCAAAATACTTGACCCCTTTTTGACAGCGCTCCAGAGCCCTGTAGATGTCAGCTATGATCATAGGGACTATGGTATATTCTTGTCAATTAATCCCTTCCATCAAAGTCTTGGCGACCATGGCCAACCTAGTGTGGATTATTCCTTTTTTGGTTGGGAACCCTATCAGGCCTAGGAAGCACACACTGAATACAAACACTCTGTGGTGGATGTGACCCAGAAAAGTAAGAGATATCTCATCATGGTAAGTACAGAAAGACTTTCTATGGCCATACTTCTCGTACATATATTCGAAAGGTATGTAAGATTCCTTCAAAAACACTAGGTCAACATTCTTCTTCAGCCCTATCATCTTAAAAAATCCCCTGCCAGTATGGTTTTTCGGTACCAATGGCCCGGGGCTATCCCAAGTCAACCCCGCAAGCCGTCCAATTTTTTCTAGGAGTTGTGTCATTTCTATATTATCAAAACGAAATACAACCCTTTCACTATCCCAAAATAAAGTGGGAGCCTCTATCAATTTGTTGTTTTGCTCAACATCTAGCAAGGAAGGCAGGTTACCTAGGTACTTTTTCACATGTTTCTTATCACTTGAGGGAAGGTCCTCCCACCAATCCAGTAACAATGGTGGGATATTGCTAACTATACCGAATATAGGGACCTCGAGCCTCATTTTTGCAAAACAAAATGGGTTAGACCTTACCCACACCGGACTCGACTATTTATATATTTATGATCAACATATTGGCATTTAGTTCTCCAAACTAATGCACAGAACGTGATTGTGTCTGTTGGGATTATAGAAAACCCGATGGACTTCTGATAAGGGTTATATTAAAGGATCATTATGTGGACAGCATAACTGATCTGACTAGGTTTGATCATGATGTATGCATAATTTTAACCAGAGTAAGGTTTCTATGGTGTTTTAGACTGGTACCCTCAAGCGGACAACTCGAGGGGGAAGGCACGGAATCATCGACTGCACCGCTGATCGACTAGTTTTACCGCAAATAAGCCTTTTGAATTTAAGGGTAGTAAATGGAAAGAGCGCAACCACTCATTAAAGCGTTGCTATAGGATTTGATACGCACAAGTGGAATATGATGCAGAGTATGATTTATGCAGCAATTAGTAGCACGTAGTCAAGTATTTGCACGTATGGAAAAATAAATAAAACATTTAAATAATTGAAAGATAGTTATAGGAAAAGGAAATCAAAGAGACAAGTCAGTTTCAGGTATAAAGAAGCATAAATGCTTAATAATGGACAGTTAGATTCAAGTAAGGGAGAAGGGTACGGGATAAAGCATGCTTGAACTAATTTGTAGAAAGATAAGTTCGTTATGGTAAGAGCTTAAAGGTATCCCCAGCAGAGTCGCCATGCTATCGCGCCCCCTTTCTTTCCCCTCCGCGGAGAAGTTCGGGTTTCGACATTCATGGGGGGTAATGACTCCTTTCCTTTTGGGAATTGGGTATTGAAGAGTCGCCACCTAATGGGTTATGGTGTGTTAGGGCACCTATTTTGCAAATAACTCCATTTAACTAGTTTTTATTACTAGAGATTAGGGTAAGAGCTCAAAATATCTCGAGGGAAAGGTGTTAGGCACCCCTCTTAGTCCACAACTGTGTGTCTCGGTCGAACTTACATGTACGAATTAGTCCATTAACAAATAAATAGTTTGAATCAAATAATTTGCAGGTTAAAGCACGTTGGACGTTGGATAAATCAAATATAATACAAAGGTTTTGAACAAGTTGTATACATAAAGGAAAGATTAAAACACAAGGGGTTTGGGAAAGGAGGGATCCTAGGTTGGTTAGCCTATAGGATCACCCCACACAATGTTTGGTAAACACTCCTAAATGAGAAACCACACGTGACATTAGCGCATAGTCATCATATCCCATATCTACCCTTCCCATCCCCTTAGTGGTCATTAAAGCGAGTGTTGGTCAACGATCTCTATTACGTGCGGTTACCCATCCCTTCTTAATAGTCCTGGAGGAAATTAGGACCTCTACCTATAGGTGGTTCTAGACAGACCCCTAAGGTTTTTTAAAGGTGAAAATACTATGGCGATAGGCAAGATCAATTAGGACTTTAACACATAAAAAGCAAATAGATGCTCAAGTTTACCTCCTCAAACAACACACATAAGCAGTACGACTCAAACATAAATAAGGGCCGTTTGTTAGACAGTATCCTAAGACAAGATGTCTTGGTGAATATCAAGACACAGAAGATAGGTAGTTTGTAAACTCAAAAGTAATGGCCTTATCAATTTGCCTACTGATTTGTTAAGCCTGTTAAAAATCAGAACAATATTAAGTAACAGAAATAATTTCAAAATTACAAGGTTTTAAAAATGCCCTATAGGCTTGCCTATACGCGGAATACTGATAATTACGTTTTATATAGTAAAACAAGCCAGGTTTTTAAAACAGACTCTTGAATCCCTATAGGCATGCTGTCTAATGTTAGAATAAGGCAGTTTCTGAAAGAACTCATTTGAGGGAAAATAAATCACTAATTAAAGTAGTTTTGAAGTGAACTAATCGTGGACTGGATTGATTTTTAAACTAACCTGGTTTAAATCCACAGGCAGAATTTCTGGTTTTGTTCCCTATAGGTATGATATCTAATTGTTTAAAACCGATTTTAAAAATTGGTAGGCACGATAACAAAAACTTGTAGGCATAATAACAAACGAAACTACATGTAAACACTTGTGATAACAAAGGTTGGATTGGATTACATCCTATAGGCATGGTATCTACTTGTGAACTTTCAATTTTAAGACCTATAAGAATGATCTCTATTATGAAACCACTTGAGACCTATAGGCACGATTTCTAACATAGAAGGTAAACATAGAAAATATATAAAGTCCTATATGCATGGTTTTTATTTAGTAAGGAAAACATAGCAAAATATGAAGTCCTATAGGCATGTTATCTATTTGGAAAGGAAAACATAGCAAAATATAAAGTCCTATAGGCAAGGTTTCTACCCGTATTGCCCAACAAACATGTAACTACCCACCCCTTTTCACTAGTTACCCCGATATTTGTTTACAAATTATTATAGACCATATGAATGAATTACATAAGTAGATAAGAAAATAAGAAGTTATTCTATAGGGAGCCTACAAACAGGCCTAGATTTCCAAAGCCTCAACAACATCAAATGCCAAAATTCCACAGACAGTGTCATTGTGTGGGTGCATCAAAGTTCCTTAAGGATCTCATGGATCCCAGGCAGTGCTTACACCTAGACTTGGTAATCAAATTGAATAAGTACAGTGTGGAATAACCGGCCTCAGTATGCCAGAGTTCAGAGGCTTCTCAAGAAGATCCCAAGGTAGTACACATACTGGAGGGGACAGAACTTAGTGACTTAGGAGTAGAGTGAGATTGCATGACACAATTTGAAAGGTTTTGGTACGAAAATAGTGTTAAAAAGATTAGCTTGAAATAGATTTGTAAATCAACAGAGGAGTTATTCAGTGAGACAGTTTTGAAAAGAGTAGGGCAATCAACAAACAATAGACCAATCTCAAAACCAAATAGGATCAGTATCACACATAGCACAAAGAACCAAGATAGGCTTAGCACCATATGCCTTCACACATAGGTAAATGGGGATTGGGGCCAGGTGAAGAACATAATGGTAAACGCATAGTAGGAAGAAGTTAGGATCAACATGATTTAAGGGGTTCAGTATAGGATCAACATGATTTAAAATCAATCCCTGAATCATACAAATTTAGGAGTGTAGACTACTTTACAAGGAGATGCATACCAGAAACCAGATAGAGCAAGATTGCATGGAGACATACTACATAGAACAGGGAAACATGCTCATACTGATCGTAAGGAAGGGAAGTACATAATGCCAATCATGTAAACATATTACTCACAAGTTTCATAGCAAAACCATGAGTAAAAGCAAACTAGAAACAATATGAATTGAAGTAATAAACAGACCATATTGTTTTTGGAACTTGAACTGAAATTAGAACATACCAGTAAAAAAGGTAGTAAACACAAAGAGAGGTGCAAGAAAGTAGATAATCAGCCGTGGCTTGCAGCCGGCTGACTTAGAACAATAGCAAGTAACCAGAGAAAAGAGGGCAGAAGAGAGTTTTGTGTGTGAGAGAGTTTTGAACTAATGCGTACGTGTCTTTCTGTTACTTAGAGAGTTTGTATATATAGTAGTTCAAATTTAAATGAATATAAGGCAAGAATCATTGTAGCATAGTAATTATGGAACCAAATACTAATCATAATCAAATCAATACAAGTACTCCTTTAATTAAGGGGTAATCAACCATTTGTAATAGGCAGAAATGATTAAGGAAAGAAATCAAGTGGACAACAACAACAAACCCAGTTTAATCCCAACAAGGGGTCTAGGGAGGGTAGTCTGTACGTTGACCTTACCCCTACCTAATTTAGGTAGAGAGGCTATTTTCAATAGACCCTCGGCTCAAATCAAGTAGAGCATAAGGTAAAAAAATAGACAATTTGGGGTAAGTACATAAGATGTTCAATTAAGGAAACATCTAATGAAGAATCAGTAAAATACTCTGTTAACCAAATAAGGTAAGAAAACAAAATAAAGTTGCAGAATATAGAAGTAATAAAAAATTAGCATGTAGTAAAAAATATGATCAAGGATTCGAAATGTTGACTTAAGGAGAGTAACATGGGTTTCCATGAATAAGCAAGTAAAGAAGTTAAAATAGTAGAATCAGAAGAAGGGGAGTTTTTCAAATCAAGCCAAGAAACAAGGAACTCAGAGTTAATCAAGGAGAGTCACGAGTCAGTGTTTTCAACATATAAATAGAGTGAGATAGGAGTAACCAAACATAAAAAGCAAAGAGGCAAGTCTTGACCAGTCAAGACGAACACAAGTATACAAAGCTGATGCAAATAAAGCATAAGAAACTCAGTAAAAACACATTCGAAGCGAGATAGTCATAGAAACTCAAACAAGAACAAGCCAGTCAGAACAATCAAATGAAGAAACCTAGAAAACAAATTAGGGCTTTTAACATAGGCGAGTTGAAGAGGTAGTAAAATCACTGAATCAGTTAAAATATGCAAGAAATAGGAGTGTAAACACTAAGAATCAGTTTAAACAAAGCTTTAGAAGAAGTTTCGAAAACCCTAATTTAGAAGAAGACGAAAAGCACTTGGAATCACATGATTCTTATAAAGAATTGTAAGGATAGGGTAAAACATAAAAGAAACAAACATAAATCATCTTAAATTTGTACAGATCTAGGAGATATAGGCAGAAACTAGTGTTTCAGACGAAACCCAAATAGAGATGAAAGAACCTGTCTAAAATCTCAAGGATCGTAGCAAGTACAACATGATTTTGCTCGAAATGACACTGAAGTCGCCCAGAACAGACAAATGACAAACCCTAGAAGCAAGTCGGCATATCCCTAGGCCCTTGAAGACCTTAGAGAAGGCAAGCATGACATTAGAGGAGCCATTGGAGGCTTAGGAGTTCATGGGAGATCACCGGAGAAGACCGGAGAAAAGCGGTGGGTGGTTGAAGGAGCTAGGGTTAGGTTGAGTTATTGAGAGAGGATAGGAGATGAGAGAATACATAGGCGGCGGATTTGGAAAATGATTTAGGGTTGGGGGTCATTTGGAATAAAAAAGGCAAGAACGAGCCAAGATTTGATAGGTTTAGGGTTGGGTAGGTGGGTTTAGGGTTTGGGTCAGGTATTTTAGCCTGAAATTGGACTGGGTATTGGGTTTAATTTAGGCTATGATTGAAATGCAATCTGGCTATATTTTAGATAGGTAATTTATCCCTATATAATTGATAATAAATAATAAATAATTTCTAAAAATAATAATTTTATGTACTAAAATAATTTAAAATAGATTTTCAACATTTTAAAAATATAGCAGGTCAATTTTATGCATATAAATATAATTATATATTAATAAAGCTAATATTGCAATTATATTCAATTTAGCTTTAAAAATAGAAAGTGCTATTATAAAAATGCACAAAAAATATTTTAATAACATTTTGGCATGAAAATAGAATTTAAATGAGAAAATCACCGTAACAATAATTTAAGGGATAATTATTGGGGATTTTATGAGTATAAGGGAAGAAAATAAATTAATTTAAAATCTTTAAAAATATATGAAAATTAAAAAACCTTATGCATGCTTATATCTGCATATATATGCTATTTTGAAAGTATTTATGCATATAAAAAATATAAAAAAAAACCGGGTATCAACATGCTCAGTAAAAAAGAAGAGTGAAAATAGAAATCTCATAAACAAGCCCCTCGTGCAAAGTATCACTCATAGGTATAGCCCCTTGGGCAAGCCTCTCAGTCACCTGTGACTCAGCTCTTGTTAATCAGTACTCACACACAACACTCCCGCTTAATAGATATCTCATTATGATAACCGCTGAAACGTGCAGCCCGATCCGTAAATATATATATTCGATTACGCTCACTGGGGGTGTATAGACTTTGGAGGGGCAACTACAGCCCAAGCTCTATGCCGCTTCAGTCATTAACCTCACAACCACTCAGCTATTTTCGTGAAAATCAGGGAACTCAGCCCAACCAATTTTCATATATTTGAAAGTAGAGTAAAGAAACTGAATCAAACAATAAACAAGTAAAATCATGACTGAGGATATGCTTTCAAATCAAAACCGTGTGAGGAAAGTAGTAAAAAAACCCTAAGGGTCCAAACAGTTCGGCACAAGGCCCAAAACATGGTATTCAACCCAACTTAACATATTCATTTCTTGAACACATGGATATCATATAAAGTTTATCAAAATATGCAACTCTACAGTCGCCATGGGACGAATCAAGGCACAATCCCTACGGGTTCACGCCCATATGCGCGTCACCTTATTTATCAAAACAATACGAAATTTTCGGGTTTCAAACCCCCAGTTTTAGATTTTCAGTCATTACTTACCTCGAATCGGATGAAAATCTACTCTGCAATGCCCTTGCCTCTCGACTCGGCCTCAAATCGTCTCAAATTTATCCAAAATCAGAATCATAGCATCAATACAGGCCAAAGGGACAAAGCCCAAGCAAAAATCATCAAATAAAACTCAAAATCCCAAAATTGGCCAAACCCGACTCCTGAAACACGTCTCGGAATCCGATAAAAATTACAACACTAGAATCCTTATCCTCTCACGAGTCCATACATACCAAGAACGTCAAAATTGGACCTCAAATGGCCCCTCGAATCCCATATTTTACCTCTCCAATTTCAAGCCCTAATTTCCTAATTTTTCACCTTTAGTATCATAAATTTCCATGTTTAATCAACTGGAATTCACCATAGATACAAGTATTAAGTTTAAAAATCTAACGTCAATAAGAATTCCTTGATTTCCTATTTAAAACCCTTCAAAATCTTCAATCCTAGCTTCGAATATGGTGGAATGGCTAAATTTTGCGAAGGGGAACTTATATACTTTCTGCTCAGCGATTTCCACACCTGCGAGCAAATTATCGCACCTGCGGACCGTAACTGCGCTCAACTTAACCGCATCTGCGGTGTTTCATTAACTCTTTAGACACTGCACCTGCGACCCAGGTCTTGCGCCTACGGCTCATAGATATGATCTAACAGCCCGCTTCTGTGACCATGTCGCTTCTGCGCTCACCCTTCCGCTTCTGTGGCTCGTACCAGTGGTCCCCAATCCACAGGTGCAATTATGACAGAACACAATAGCTCCAGCTGCTCCAATTCAAGTCCAAACTTTTCGACAACCTTCTGAAATTACCTCGAGGTCCTTGGGACCTCAACCAAAATACAAACAAGTCACATATCATCATTCAAACTCATACCAAACCTCAAAACACTCAAAACAACATCAAAACGCCAAATCAATCTCGGATTCAAGCCTAAGGATTTCCAAACTTTTAAATTCCGCAATCGATCCAAAAACCCATCAAACTCATCCGAATGACCTGAAATTTTTCACACATATCACAAATGACACAACGGACCTATTCCAATTTACAAAATTCCATTACGACCCCAATATCAAGATTTCCACTACCGATCGAAAAATGCCAAATTTCCAGATTTTGCCAATTCAAGTCTAAATCTACCACAGACCTCCAAATTACATTCCAAACATGCTCCTAAATCCCAAATCACCCAAAAAAGCTATACGAACCATAAAACTAAAATTTGAGATCGTTTACTCACAAGTCAACTTCCAGTTGACTTTTCAAACTAAAGCTTCCAAAATAGAGACTAAGTGTCTCATTTCACTGCGTGACCAATCCAAACACAGAACAACTGACATGACATGATGAAATATATCTGAAAAACACATAAAAAATAGAAATGGGGAGAACGGGACTGTGACTCATGAAACGACCGGCGGGGTCGTTACAAGAACGTCTGTGATGACCCAGCCGGTCGTCTCATAGGTTACTGGTCTGTTTCCCCCATTTATACTTCTTATTGGGTTTTTCATCTATTTTTTGAGGTATTGGGTTGGTTGGATTGAATCCGGGTTAGTTTGGTGAGGTTTGAGACACTTAGCCTCTTTTAAGGAAGCTTAAGTTGGAAAAGTAAACCGGATGTTGATTTATGTGTTAGAGGGCTCAGATGTAAGTTCTGGTGGTTTGGTTAGCTTTGGTAGGTTATTTTTGACTTAGAAGGATGCTCAGAATGGGTTTTGGAGGTTTGGAGTAGAATTAGGCTTGAATTGGCGAAGTTGATATTTTGGTAATTTTTGGTTGATAAGCGAGATTTGGATATAGGGGTCGGAATGGAATTCCGAGAGTTTTAGCAGCCTCTTTATGTTATTTGGAATGTGTGTGAAACATTTTAGGTCATTTGGACATGGTTTGGTTGGGTTTTTGATCAAAAGCGTATTTCAGAAGATTTTAGAAACTTAGGCGTGAATCCGATGTATTTTGGGTGATTTGATGTTGTTTGAAGTGTTTTGATGATTGAAACAAGTTTTAATAAGGTTTTAGGAAGTGTTGGTGCCTTTGGTTGAGGTCCCATGGACCTCGGGTGAGTTTCGGATGGTCTAACGGACCACTTCGTGCCTTAAAAGATAACAGAAAGTTGGAGGTTCAGTGTTGCAGAAGATTGCCATTCGTGATCGCGTAGGGTGTCTCGCGATCACGTAGAAGGAATTTAGGAGGGCATCTAGTTGTTCTTCACATTCGTGATTGAAGACTCGCGATCGCATAGCTTGGGAGAGTTGTTCATCGCGAACGCATGAAGGTGGTTGCGTTCTCGTAAGGTTAATTGGACTTGGGGTCTTGGCAGGACGTTTGTGCATTGTGAACGCAGAGATATGTCCGCGATCGCGTAGGGTTGTTTCGTCTGGTCATCGTATTTGCGTAGACCTTGTCGCGATCATGTAGTGTAATTTTGGGAAGCTGAAGATTTGTTCTTCGCGATCGCGAAGGAAGCACTGTGATCGCGATGAAGGAAATACAGGTCTGGGCAGAATGTTTTAATTCGTTTTATCCGCGACGCAATGGCTCATTTCCTCTATAGTTGGTCATTTTGGGAGCTTGTTGAAGGGTATTGAAGAGGTATTGAGGGGGAATAGGTTGGAGGTAATATTTTTGAACTTAAAACTCGATTATTATGTGAATTCGACCTAGAAAATCATGGAAATTAAGCCAAAAATTGAAGAACTAGGGCTTGAGAAATTGGTCTTTTGATTTGGGATTTGAAAGGTCATATGTGGACGGATTTTGATGTTTTTGGTATTTTTTTGAACTCGTAAGGAGTTAAGGAACCCGTTGATATGAAAATGTCTGAGTTTTGAGAAGTGGTCCCGGGGCTCGGGTTTTGGTAATTTCGGGATTTTTGGTATCTTTCGATTGTTTTCGCTTGGGCTTGGTCCCCTTAGAATATTTTGACGTCGTGATTCTGATTTTGACTAGATTCGACATGAGTTGAGGCCGATTCGATAGGCAAAGGCATCGCAGAGTAGTATTTTCACCGGTTTGAGATAAGTAACTATTGTAAATCTGGAACTCAGGGTACAAAACCCCGATATTTGACTTGCTTTGATAAACACAGTGACGCACATGCTAGGTGACGAGCGTGTGGGCGTGCACCGGTAGGGATTGTGACTTGGTCCGTCCCGTAACGACTATTAAGCCGTGTATTTGGTTTGGAAATATTATAGTATTTCTTACTTTGGAAATTATACTGTACTATGTGCTGTATGCCATGTTTGGGGCCTTGTGCCGACCTGTAGCAACCCTTAGGGGCATTTTGACTGTGATTCCTCACTTTACTTGCTAAAAATATATCCTCAAACATGTTTTACCTGTATAACTATTCAAAACTAGTTTTTATCACACTATTCCTAGTTGTGAGGACTGCATGGGCTGAGTTCCCCAATTTCTATAGTGGTGCCAGAGAGCCTGTGAGGTTATGACTGAGAGAGGTTGAAAACCCAATTTGTGAGGATAACTACATATATGTGAGCTATGGATCGGGCTACACGCCGCAACAATACTTATATGGATCGGGCTGCACGCCGCAATGATATATATATATTGGATCGGGCTGCAGGCCACAACGATATGATGCTTGGGCTATAGGAGCCCCTCCGGAGTCTACACACCCCCAGTGCGCGTAGTTGACCATAAATATAGCCCTTAGAAAATTCTAGTTTTTGGATACAATTGTCATATGGTATTTTTTTCTTTGCATTCGTGAAGGTACTCTCGCAAACGCGTAGAGCAAATTGGTCTGAAGAGGAATTTCCTCTACGCGAACGCGGAATGTTGGGGGCTTTACCCTTCGCGAACGCAACCAGCTCAACGCGAATGTAAAGTGTTAGGGACTTGGGGGGAGAGGTCAGTCATTTATTCTATGCGAAGGCGTAAAATGGTCCGCAAAAGCGAAGGCCAGGGGGCATAACCTTCGCAAACATGTGGAAGAACTCGTGATTGCGTAAGCCGGAACAAGGAAGCTCTTCACGAACGCTACAGGCCCTTCGTGAATGCGAAGAAGGCCTGCCCAGTCTTTGAGAGGAAATTTTCAAGAGACAATTTCTTCCCCAAGGTCTTGGTAATTGATTCTAAACTTCATTCTTCCAATTACCCATTCCATTTTATCAATTTACAACCTAAAATCTAGGGTTTTCATGGTGGAAATTGGGGGTTTGGGTAGAATTAGAGATTTTTGTATAATTGGAATTTAGACCTCAATTTGAGGTCAGATTTTGAAATTAATTACATATTTGGGCTCGGGGGTGAATGGATGAATGGGTTTTGGTCCGAACCTCGAGTTTTAACCAAGGGGGCTCGGGGTCAGTTTTTGAATTTTTGGGGAAAATGTTGGGAAACTTGTAATTATGTGCTGGAATTGATTTTTAGTGATAATTGATGTTATTAAGTTAATTATGACCTGATACGAGTGGATAAGAGGTGAAATCTAGAGGAAAAGCGGTATTTGAGATTTGAGTTTGGCCGCGGTAACGACATAAGTGTTATGGCTAACCTTAGCTTGAGGGATTAGGTATTGTTGTCTATTTTCTATGTGTTTGGTTGTTGGTATAACATATAGGTTAGGTGACAAGTACCAATAAGTTGATTGACGGGTCGTAGCATGCGAGTGAGTCTTGTTCTTGTGACTGTTGTATTTTTTATTCGTATTTGTTCATGTTTTAGCTGGTTATTCTTCACGTTGAGAAACTCTTATCATGTTTTACTGGGATAGGATATTGGTTGAGTATTTACTCAAAATTGAGATTGACGTTGTGAAACTGAATATTGAAATGGGGTTTGTTATTAATAATTCTATTACCCGGTTGTTATTATTTTGTTGTTTGGGTGAGGAAGAGTGTAAAACAGGAAGGGTGATGCCGTGCCATTCCATATTCATTATTATGTGAGGAAGAGTTAAAAGTACGAAGAGTAATGCCGTGCCATTGCATAATCATTATCATGTTAGGAAGAGTGTAAAGCACGAAGGGTGATGCCGTGCCATTTTACATTCATTATCATTGTTGCTTTAATTTTTTATGGTGAGGAAGAGAGTAAAAGCAAGAACGGTGATGTCATTTACTTGTTTTGATGTGTTTCTTTAATGTTCTATTCTCATGATCTCATACTCCCCTCAACATGTTTTCCCCCTCCCGTTAATATGTGTTTAATTTCTATTATCTGTTATTATGCCCATATGTTGCTTAACTGCACAAGTTTATATATGTGTATTGCCCTAGAATCGTCACTACTTTGCCGAGGTTAGGCTCGTCACTTACCAGTACATGGGGTCAGTTGTACTGATATTGAACTCTGCACATTCTGTGTAGATTTTGGTACCAGACTGTGCTGACCCGAGTGAGCTGCTGCCTTCAGTCCAACAGGAGACCCAAGGTAGATCTACCAGCGTTCGCAGACCCTGGAGTCCCCTTCCAATTTTCCTAATTTCCCCTTTTCTTTTAATTCGAGGACAATTGTATTTTCTTTCAGACAATATTTGTAGCGACTCTTAGAAGTTCGTGATTGTGACACTAGATTTTAGGTAGTCGTGTATAGTACTTGGATTATTATGAATTTCCGCACTTCTTTACTCTATTTTTGTTTAACTATTTTTAATTACTGATTTAGATAGTGGTTAGTGTATTAAATCTTTATCTGTTGGCTGGCCTAGCATTTCACTTCTAGTTTTCTCTATCGTGCAACTTGAACTATCAATGCTAATCGAACTTTCTACTCTTGTTCTTCGCATATGGAGAGAATGCGTACCGCGTCATCAACTGATCAGTAGCCCGAGCCCTCAGTGGCAGCTTCAACGAGGCGCAGAGGTCGAGGCCAAGGCCGTGCCAGAGGACGTGTTTAGGGCAGTGCTCAGCTTAGAGCCCGAGCAACAACACCAGTAGTGGAACCTTAGGTGGAGTTTGATGACAAGGTTTCAAACTAGATCATTCCAGCAAGGCCAACTTAGGTTCTAGAAGGGTTCATTGCTACCTCGGTACTTCAGGAAGCTTTGGTCCGACTAGTGGGCCTTATAGACAGTGTTACTCAGGCCGACACATTCCCTATAACACCAACCTTCTCTCGAGCTGGGGGAGGAGCACAAACTCCCGCTACTCACACTCCGGAGTAGGTGGATCCCCTGTTTCAGACTCCATCAGCTTAGCCAATTGGCGTAGTTTTGTCGGGTGTTATAGCATAGACTGATAATGGATCAACTATGTCTCCTGATGCTTTGTGGAGGTTGGATAGGTTTATCAAGATTTTCAACACTCACTATGGAGGTACATCTTTAGAGGTTCCCCAGGACTATCTGGACAGTTGTCATGAGGTTTTACGTAACATGGGCATAGTAGAGACCAATGGGGTCGACTTTGGTGCTTTTTGTCTCTCAGGTTCTGCCAAGAAATCGTGGAGGGATTTTTGTTTGTCCATACCAGATGGGTCGCCTGCTTTTACTTGGGACCAGTTCTCTTAGATATTTCTCGAGAAGTTCCTTCCTATTACACTGAGAGAGTACTATCAAAGGCAGTTTGAGCGTCTCCAGTAGGACAACATGTCTATTACTCAGTACGAGACCTGCTTTATTGATTTGGCCAGTCATACTCTTGTTATACTACCCATCGGGAGAGCGAGAGGGTTAGAAGGTTTATTGAGAGACTTGATCAGCCTATCAGATTGCATATGGCTAAGGAGTGAGATTATTTTCCAGGATGCGGCCAATATGGCCAGACGCGTTAGGATGGATTTAGCTTAGGGGAGTGGTCAGGGGTTTGACAAGAGGCCTCATCAATCCGGTGGATTTGTGGGGCCTTATCTGGAGGTCGTGGTACTTTTCATAGAGGCCATCCTCCGAGGTGGTTCATTCAGCACTTTAGACTTCTCACGGTGCTTCAGGTGGCCGTGGTCTTCGTATACAGTATTCCAGTCAGCTAGATGTAGTGCACAACTAGCTCCTTTCAATGTACCTCCACTTTAGAGTTTTCATTGTGGTTATTCTGGCCGCCAGGGTCAGTTTTAGGGTCATTAGACACAATAGGCGAACTGTTGTTATACTTGTGGTAATCTGAGGCACATTGTTAGGCATTGTCCTTGAGCATCGAGCAGTTATTAACACCACAGTTTTCATGCCATGGTCCTGGCATCGGTTATTCCACCTCCCGCTCAGCTAGAGGTGGAGGCCAGCCAGTAGGAGGCCGTCTTAGGGATATAGTTCAAAGTGGTGGGGCCCAGCCCCGATGTTATGCTTTCCCAGCTAGGCCTCAGGCTGAGTCATCCGATGCTGTTATCACATGTACTGTTTCAGTTTGAAGTAGAGATCCTTCTATTCTATTTGATGCAGGGTCTATATACTCCTATGTGTCGTCTTATTTATCTTTATTTTTAGTTGTGCCTCGTGATTCTTTGAGTGCTCCCGTGTATGCGTCCAAACCAGTGGATAATTCTATTATTGTAGATCGTGTCTATCACTAATGTGTGGTTATTATTGGTGGTCTTGAGACCATCGTAGATCTCCTACTTCTTGATATGGTCAAGTTTGATGTCATTTAGGGGATGGATTGGGTGTCACCTTATCATGCTATATTGGGATCTCACACCAAGATCGTGACCTTAGCCTTGTCAGGGTTGCCTTGATTGGAGTGGAGAGGGACTCCTGGTCATTCTACCAGTAGAGTTACTTCTACATGAAGGCTTAAAGTATAGTCGAGAACGGGCGTTTGGATTATTTGGCTTATGTTTGTGATTCCAGAGCGGAGGTTCCTTCCATGGACTCCGTACCAGTTGTTTGTGAGTTTCCAGAGGTATTTCCTGTAGACCTGCCGGGGATGCTGCTCGATAGGGATATTGACTTTTGCATTGATTTGGCTACGGGCACTCAGCCTATTTCTATTGTGCCATACCGTATTGCCTTGCTAGAGTTGAAAGAATTGAAGGAGCACTTGTAAGATTTGCTTGATAAGAGCTTCTGTCATGACCCAAACCGACGGGCCGCAACTGGCACCCGGTACCTTACTCAATCGAGTACCAACATAACGTATCATTTCATGTCATACTTTCACAATATAAATCAGCTGGAAGGCTATTATGAGATAAGTAGAATACAACATGTGATACCAACTTAGGCATAAGACATACGGTCCTTTTGGGAGGATGGTCTAATTTACTAGTGGCAACGAAGTTCTTGGTAATTAGCAAGGGGGAAGGAAGGCCAAAATAGCAACTCATATACTGAACATAAGTCGACAAGGCCATACAATTTTTTACGTGCATGACATCTATCTACAAGCCTCTAAGAATATGTATTTTTCACACAGGTCGGTACATCATCCTGTCATACCAAACAATACATATCTAAATCATACTAACAAAAAAAACTCCGAAGCAAATGGAGTGCAACAACATCTTCTGATGAGCTGATAGCCTACTTGGAGGGCTCTCAAACTGTCTATCGGGACCTATGGGCATGAAACACAGTGTCCCCAGGTAAAAGAAAGTCAATACAAATAATGTACCGAGTATGTAAGGAATGAAATCGGTAAATAATAGACATGAGATAAACATGGAGCAAAAGACTCGACATGTACTTTTGCATAGCTCTGTTAATCATTTATAATGTTATGCATATGCGTATAAATGTCATATCATACATGGGTATATGCGTTCATAATATCATCAAGCTTCTGAGGGCATCCCATCATATCATTTCAGCCACTGTGGGCAAGTCATCAACGTATACCAGCTGATCAGATGGTAGTGCGTATATAACGCTGTAATCTTTTTTCATATCTCATATATACACACACACACACA